>OY821521.1:167592208-167669708 GCA_963682025.1 Cordilura impudica | reverse complement strand
TTTTATGAACTTTGATTTAATGATGGCATTTTCAATACTTTGTCGTCAATGTTGCCATAAATTGTCAACATGAAAGCTTGTTGACAATAAATCGCTAAACAACTACAAAATGGAGTAATTAAAGAAATTGCCATCGGGGGCTGGTGGGATCAGGGTGGACAAAAAGAAAAGGCTAGAAAGTAATTGAATTTGTTGGGAATTGCTGTTTCTAAAAAAAAAAATAAAATAAAACTGTAGAAAGTTTTAATGGAAAAACTTTTATTAGGTACATGATGATAATTAAAATTTCAAAACGAAGGCTTTTCTGCTGTTAAAGGCCTAATAAACACAAGGAAAGAGCAAACAAATTGTATGCTTCGATTAAGTTAAAAATATTATGTATACGCATTATATGGCGTTTAAAATATTCATCATACGTACCAGGAACCAAATCACCGCATTCGTTATCGAAATTTTTCGATCGAAATCTTTTTTTTATTTCCCAAAATAAAATGCTGCGAATAATTTTTCTTTTTCACAGTTGAAGAATTATGGCCTCTGATTAAGAAGAAAAGAAAGAATCGTGGTCGAGCGTTTATCCGTCTTCTTCAAAGAATAAACCCAAATATGGAATTTCGATTGATTTTACTCGATATTGAATGCGGTAATTAGGCCTCAGACCTTTAACAGGTAGAACTTTACTTTAATTAATTTGCTTTGACCGTTGATTGGCTGGTTGGATGTCTGGCTTTTATCTTAAAACAAAAATTTTTTTAGACTGAGAATTTATTCAAGCTCAATAGTCAGTGCTTAAACATTAGCTTTTATTAAAAAAAAAAAATTATCTAAATTCACTAAAATACACCATTTGCTTTTATATGTTAGGTGACAAAAAGTATTCCAAAGGTCTTTAAATTTTCTACTAACTAGTTTTTTTTCCAAAATCTTTATTGTTTTTTTTAAACCCCCTAACGATGCTGAGAAACACCACAGCAATAAAACAGAATTACTTAATATTATTTCCCAAACGAAAAATACAAAAACCCACACAAAAGCCATTACAAAATGTTACATTTGTTACATGCACTATTACAAGCGAATGCATGAGCATGACATGTATGTACATAATTTCCAAATTTTATTTTATTTCTGTTTTTTTTTTTGTTAGTTTTCTTGTTAACATAAAACAACATTGTTGCAATGCTGTAGTCAATATTGCAACTTTGAGTTCAAAGAGTGAGTGGGTGTGAGACTAAGATAGACATTATGGCAATATAGGAATATATATATACATAAGTATACGTATAGAAATGTGAAAGGACAGTGAACTCTTGTGCCAAATATAAATAAATTTAAATAAATTATAAACAAGAGAAATAAAGTCAGTCAGGTCGGATCTTTAATATACTTAACGTAATTGACTAGCAATTTTTACATTATATTGTAATATTTGGTGAAAGAGATAGAGAGTGAACCCAGAAAGAAGTCCAAGTTAAATTTGAAACAATAAATTTACCTCTTACGGCAGATATAATTATTTTAAACTTAATAAATCCAGTTTAACTAGTTATGATTTTTTAACTTTTAAAAATCAATAACTAAATTCGAGTGCAAATTCTAGAAAATCTTTTTTTTTTGCAACTATTTCTTTTAATTTCTTTCGTTCAATGTTTTTCTAATCTACATATGTATATAAAAAATTTATGAAAATAAATAATTTTTAATGAGCATAAGGGTATGCTAATCAATTTTATATAATTCACAATTCAATACAGGGCACGTGATATACAATTGTAATGAAATTCGATGAATTGTGAATTGTCTAAAATTGATTAGCATACCTTTAGGCTGTTAAAAAAAATATTTATCATATTATTTATTTTAATTTAATATATTTTTAACACATAATCTACATAAATTTTAAAATTCTGCACTTCTGCTACATATGAACTATAACTATGCCAATTTTAACATACCCCCTTGCCCGCATTATGCTTAAAAAGGGATGCAAAAACTTTCCTTCACGTATTAATATATAAGTAGATAAATACACAAAAATGAATAATTTGTGTAACTTCTTAAGGGGCTGAGTTAAATGTGAAAATGGTCTACATCAATAACATAACATCATCGTAATTCTTAATATAAAAACTTACTAAGATATTAAAATATTTAAATATACGACTTAGACCATTTTCGTAGTTATAAACAGTTTAAAACATGTAATAACAAATATATCAAAATAAAATAAAGAAATTTGATAATTAATGGAAATATAAAAATGCGCTTTTAGAGGCTTTTGAGCTATATAAGAATATAGTACATCGGAAATTGGATTTACACACCATATTTATAAATTTTTATACTCTCAAACTGCCAAACAAACACATTCATTGTACTGTTTATTGGTAAAATGAAACTTAGTATATTAAATTTCTTAATGTGTTTGTAATAAAAATGAGTTTGTTTTTTGTGTTGATTTGCGAGTAGAATTTTTTTAGAATTTGCACTCGAATTTCGAGGGATGGAATCTGCTAGTTTCAGTAAATAATTTTTTTTTATATATTGATAATAACTTTAAATTTCTTCTGCTTAATTGGTAATTTATTGTTGAACAAAGTTAAAGTTATTATCAATAATATTTATTAAATGGGGAGTGCCATAACAAAACGCAATAATTCCACCAGAACAATTTTTTGGAAAAATTAATAAATTTAATTAAAATCAGTGGGATATATATTGGAATTGTTTCATTTTGTTCTTAACCGTTATTTTTGGTACTGAATTACAGTAAAAATATTGACCTCTGGTATGTTTCATAACAATGGGCACATAGATTTCAATATGTTGAAACGGATTTAGTGAAAAAAACAAAAATCTTCAACAGTAGAATTATTGCGTTTCGTTATGGACCTCCTCTTTTAATAAATTTTATTTTATATATTGTTAATAACTTTAACTTTGTTCAACAAAAAAAATTATAAATCAAGCAGAAGAAATTTTTTTATTGAAAAAATAATATAAATAAGTAAAAAGGAATAATTTAAATAATATTAAAATATTTATTTTTTTATATAGAAAAAACTATTTAATTATCTTCGAGTTTAATATAGTTATTTTTGTTTTAATTTTTTTTTTAAGCAAATAACATAACAAATAACAATAGAACATTAAAGAAAAAAATAAAATAGGAAAAAATTCATATTAAGAATAATATATATATATATATATATATATATATATATATATATATATATATTGGAAAATTAAAAAAAAAAATAATTTAAATATTGTATTTTATGTTTATCAAAAAATATTTTTTCTAAAAAATTTTTTAAAGCTGATTTGGCTACGAAAAAATTTATAATTTAACTAAACATTATTAAAAAAAATTTTTATAGAAAACTCATACTTTTCTATAAAAAAGAAAAAATTATATATATGAATATAAAATATTATTTTAGAAAAAATTATTCTAAAAACAAGTTGAAAGATTCTTTTCCTGCATAAAAAAAATGTTTTGTTAAATTTTTGTCTTTTTTCTTTATTTTGTTATCTTAAATTAAAAAAATAGAATAATAATAATTAAATTTTTTTGGTAAAAATTGTTTTGTTTTTAATTTTTTTTTTTGTTGCAAAAAAATTTTAAAATTTAAAAAAAATATTTTTTTTATAAAATTATTTCAATTGTTGTTTTATTTCTCTATTTTCGGAGCAAAATTTATTAAAAAAAAAAATATAAAAATTAATCTAAAAACAAAATAGAACAAGAAAAATTTTGTTAGTTCTACAAAAAAAAAAAAAAAAAAATTCCTAACAATTTATTTTTTAAAGCATTTGCTATAAAAAAAATAGACATTAATAATTTGCTAAACTTAAAATATAATTGAAAAGTTTTTTTTTTAAAGAAAGGAAATATTTGTTATAAAAAAAAAAATATAGATATGAACAAAAAATATTATTTAAGAAAAAAACAAACAAGATTTTGTTAATCTGCATAAAACAATATTTGTTAATTTTTTTTGTCTTTTTTTTTCTTAAAAATCTTTTTTTTACAAAAAAATAATTAAAAATAAATTTTTTTTTTTTCATTTCTTTAATTTATTTTGTAAAAAATTTTAAATTAAGCAAAAGAAAATTATTTTTTTAAGGAAATTAAGAAAAAAATGTAATAAGAATTAAATTTAGCAAAAGAGATATTATTTTTTTTAATAGTTTTTTAATAAAAATATTTTTTATTCATAAAGTAACTATAAAATTATGTTTTAAGTTTAACATAATTATTTTCTTCGTTTTATTTTTTTCGTAGCAAAAAAAATTTAAAAATAAATAATATTAAATACAAAATAAAAAAAAAATCTATAATATTAATAGGCTAGGCGATTTCTTGTGACCAATGTTTTGTTCTACCGTTTTATCCCGATTTTGACCAAACGTATATTATTTGAAACGTACATCTTTTTGGCCGTTTTCAGATTTACAGATTTTTAATTTTTTTTCCCTTTTTTTTGAGTAAATTTGCATTTAACACATATATAAAATTACACAAATCTATGTGAGTGTTTATTAAATTTGTTAATGTGTTTGTAATAAAAATGAGTTTGTTTTTTGTGTTGATTTGTGAATTGGCTATAATTGATTAGCATACTTTTAGGGTCTTTATTTAATGAAAAAATAAAATTTCCTAGAATTTGCGCTCGAGTTTCGAGGGCTGGAATCTGCTAGTAATTATAAATACTGTTTAGGAAAAAAAGATAAAGCAAGAAAAATGTTGTTAGTTCTCCAAAAAAATAAAATGTCAAAACAAAATATTTGTAAACCTAAAACATATTTAACAATTTTTTATTTATTAAGCTTAAAAAAAAACAAAAACCCAAAAACACCAAAAATTTATCAAAAATTTAGAAAAGTATAATGATGAGTTAGAACTTAATCAGGCTCAAGATCTAATGTTCTTACTTTAAATAAAGCAAAAAACATTGGCACAAATGCTCTTACTTAATCGCTAAAATGATAAAGATCAAAAATAGAATTTTTTTATTTTTATATAAAATGATCAAATCAAAAGAAAAGAAATAAATTTTAATAAATAATTAAAAAAATAAATTTTTGTATAAAGAAAATAATTTAATTACATTTTAGTTAAACCTAATTATTTATGTTTTTATTTTTTCGCAGCAAAACCTTTTATAAAAACGTTGTTTAAAAAAAGAATATAATATTTGAAAAAAAAAAAAATTAAATAAAAGAAGAAAATTTTTGTTAGTTACAAAAAAACAAAAATAAAAAAAATATTTTTTTTAAACAATTTTTATAAAAATTCAAATAGGTTTTTACCCAATATTTACCTCCAAGAATCTATTATATATACATATGTATATCAACTTTTTAATATCACAACTTATTATTATTAAACTGAAAAAGATTAAACCTTGAACACTTAAACATACAATTATATTTAGCCAAAAATTTAAATATTATGGTCTAATAAAATGAATTGAATTGAATTTTTATAAAAAAAAAATGTTGGAACGAACAAATACAAACAAGCCTAATTATGTTTAATTTAAAACATATTTTTTTTTTAATAAGATCATTTCTTTTTTAGTAAAAAATATTATTTCTATTTTTGTATAAAAATAATATTATTTCTATTTTTGTATAAAAATAATATTATTTCTATTTTTGTATAAAAATAATATTTTAGAGAAAATTAAAACAAGAAAGATGTTATAAATTTAAAAGCATATTTAGCAATTTAAAAAATATATATCTATAATATTATTAGGCTAGGCGATTTTTTGTGACTGATATTTTGTTCTACCGTTTCATCCCGATTTTGACCAAACATACAGTATTTGAAAGTATTTGTTTTTAGCCTATTTGCAGATTTCCAGATTTACAGATTTTTAAATTTTTTCCTTTGTTTTGAGTAAATTGCATTTAAAGTTGCTACTAACACATGCTTAAAATTATACAATGCTATGTGTGTGTTTATTAAATTTGTTAATGTGTTTGTAATAAAAATGAGTTTGTTTTTTGTGTTGATTTGTGAATTGACTGTAATTGATTAGCATACTTTTAGGGTCTTTATTTAATGAAAAAATTAAATTTCGTAGAATTTGCGCTCGAATTTCGAGGGCTGAATCTGCTAGTACATATTATTGTTTCTGTTTCTTACATATCTTACTCGAAAAAGAGATACAAGACAAATATTTTTTATCAAAAAAATTAATTTTAAGAAAAAGAAATGTATATATACATTTAAAAAAAAATATAAATATATTTAAATAATTAAATAAAATATATTTATTTATGAAGAATAATATTTGAGAAAGCATAATAAAGACAACTGAAAAATTTTTGTTAGTTACAAAAAAAAAAAAAAATATTAACTTTTCCAAAAAAAAACACCTTTTACAAAAAGACACATTTCTCATATATAAAAAAGTACCTGTTTTGGAAAAGTACCTTTTTCAAAAAATAACCTTTTTGCTAAAAAAAAACAGTAAAGTTTTAAGTACTTATTGAACCAAGTAAATTTTTGAAAAATAAAACCTTTTTCAAAAAGTACGTTTTTCAAAAAAAAGTTCAATTTATACCAAAAGGTGCCTTTTCTAAAAGTGGCAGAAAATTTTAAATGAAAAGAAAAATTAAAGAGCGCATTGAAAATAATACGAAAAATTAAATAATTAAAAAAAATATTTGTTTTTAAAAAGAAAACAATTTAAATATATTTTAGCTTGACAAATTTTTTATAAAAGCTTTGTTTTTAAAAAGAAGTAATATATATAAAAACATTGTAAATAAAACGGAAAAATTTTTGTTAGGTACCAAAAAAATAAAATAAAATAAAAATATTTTTTGAACCAATAAAAACAATCATAATTATTTTAAGCTTAAAATATAATTATTTTTTTTTACTAGAAAATATTGTTTTTAAAAAATTTATTTATATTTCTGAGTATGAAAGTTGTTGTTAATCTAAGAATATATTGAACAATTATTTCTAAAAAATTTATTTTTTTTAAATATTTTTAATAAGAGTTTAAAAAAAATTATTTAAATTTAATTAATTAATTAAACATATATATTTTTTTTTTAAATTTTTTGTTAAACAAGAATTTTTACTTCCTTGAAAAAAATAAAAAAAAATGGTTTTATTACATTTTTTTTTTCTTAGAATTGTTACATAGTTTTTCAGATTTACAAAAACATTATTTAACAATTATTTTTGAAGAAAAATTATTTTTTATTTTTTTTGTAAAAAATTAAAACTAATACAAATTAATCTATAATATTAATAAGCAAGGCGATTTCTTGTGACCGATGTATTGTTCCACCATTTTATCCCGATTTTTACCAAACGTATATTATTTGAAAAGTATTTCTTTTTAGCCGATTTGCAGATTTACAGATTTTTAAATTTTCCCTTTGTTTTGAGTAAACAACATTTAAAGTTGTTACTAGCACATACATAAAATTATACAATGCTATGTGTATGTTTATTAAATTTGTTAATGTGTTTGTCATAAAAATGAGTTTGTTTTTTGTGTTGATTTGTGAATTGACTATAATTGATTAGCATACGTTTAGGGTATATATTTAACGAAAAAATAAAATTTCCTAGAATTTGCACTCGAATTTCGAGGGCTGGCATCTGCTAGTTTATATTATTTTATTATCCAAAATTTCCAAAATTTATATTCAACTCCTAAAAAACGTTATATATTTTAATTAATATTTTTTTACAAATTAAAAATTTTTGTTTAACAAAAAAATTTAAAATTAACTGAAGAAAAATCTTTTTTTTTATATTTTCGAAAAATAATTTACACATTTTTTAATAAAAAATATTTTTTTTTTAATTATTAGTTATTTTTTAAGATTAATAAACTTTTTTTCAGCAAAAACATTTTCAGAAACATAAGTTAAAATATAAAACAAAAAAGTTCCTGATTTAGCAAAAAAAAAAATTATGAATAAATAAAAGATAATTATATTATATATAAAAAAAAAATTATTTTTAAAGTTCTTATTTACGAAAATATAGAGACCAGAATAATTATGTTAAAATTAAAACATATTTCAAAATTTTATTTGTTATATAGAATCTATTTTTTTTATTGAAAAACACATATGCGAGAAAAGGGACCTAGTGTATGAAAATTAAAGTTTCTACACCCTTTTAGATACCATAATCCACCGTTTTTGACACAACCCGTTTTTTGACACACTAGGTCCCTTTTCTCGGAGAAGGTCACATATGTATATTTTTGAATAAAAAATATAATTTTAGAAAAAATTAAAACATGAAAGTATGTTAAGGTTCAAACCTCACGGCTGCCCTAAGTAGAAATATTTCATATATGTAGAAACAATCTATTCAATTAAAACATAACAATTATCACAATATTCAATAAATCGCTGACGAAGGCTGAAATGCCAGAAACCGGCCCGATTAAGAAAACAGTGTAGTTATGAAATATATGCTTTCTTCTTCTTCTTTACCATGCATCATTGAAAAACAAGAAAGTTTTTGCAAATCTAAAAATTTTTTTTGTTAATTTTTTATTAAATTCACAAATTTTAGTTTATTTATATTGTTAAAAAATATATTATATTATATAATAAAAAATTATTTTTTTTTATAAATTTATTAATACAAACTATTATTAAAAAAAAATGTTTTTTTTTTTAGAAAAAAATTATTTTATGCAAAGCTATCTCATATAATGATTTTTATTTTAAATTATCTATCTACAAACATATACATTATTAACAAAAAAAAAAAAATTGGTTTAAAAACAAATAATTTTTTTTAATTAAAAATTTTTAATAAATATAGTTAAATTTGAAAAAAAGTGTAGTAAAGCTTTTGGTTTAAGAAAGGTAAATATATGAAATTGAGCCTGATCAAATTCTGACTCTTCAGAAAATTTTTCTTTATTAACAAGATATTTATTTTTAATTGTAAAATAAACAACCAAAGGCACGTTAATGTCCGTTGTAGTGTCTGCACATGATTTTTTTTAAATTCCAGAAAATAGAAAACAAACTTTAAAAATAAAATGCAATAAAAGAAGAAGAAAATAAAAAACGTTCCAAAATTTAACATTTAAACAACCAGTGATATATTAAAAAAAATAAAATTTTAGCAAACAAATGGAAATGTTAATTAAATCTGGTTTCTGAACTTTATTAAGAAAATATTTATTTTTGTTTGTAAAATAAAACTCTTTATAATTTTTTTTTTGAATCGCCATACATTCGCAAAGAAAATTGTGTTGTAAAAGTATTTTTAAATGTATATAAAAATTTCGTTTTTTATTGTAAAAAACCAGAGTTCAGAAAAAACACACACTGAATAAAAAACTCGTACATATATGTAAACAAACATAACTTAGACCAACACACACATATTTTTATTTTCATATCAATTATGTTTGTTTTTAAATTTTCTTCGGTGCCCAACACAACCACGACTGTGTTCGTTTTAATATTTCGTTATTTACACGAACATTTTTCTATCACGTACTTTTTTTTTCAATCACACATAAAGCACACATTTTTGAGTGTTGCTTTATTTGAAGTTGATGTTCTGGTACGTGTAGTGAAAAAAAACACAGAACATGTAAAATAAACAGGTTCGAGTTCAGTTATATTTTAAGTCGTGTTGTGGCTCGTGTAGTAAGAAAAAACACAACATGTACAATAAACAGGTTCGAGTTCAGTTATATTTTAAACACGACTTAAAATATAACTGAACTCGAACCTGTTTACTGTACATGTTCTGTTGTTTCTTACTACACGAGCCACAACACGACTTAAAATATAACTGAACTCGAACCTGTTTATTTTACATGTTCTGTGTTTTTTTTCACTACACGTACCAGAACATCAACTTCAAATAAAGCAACACTCAAAAATGTGTGCTTTATGTGTGACTGAAGCAAAAAGTATGTGATACAAAAATGTTCGTGTAAATAACGAAATATTAAAACGAACACAGTCATGGTTGTGTTGGGTACCGTAGAAAATTTTGAAACGCACATAATTGATATGAAAATAAAGATATGTGTTGGCTGCTTTTGAACAGAACATTGTGTGTTTCGTGTGTGTATTTTCTGAACCTTGTAAAAAACTATAAAAAAAATGTTATGAAATTTCTTTGTAAAGAAAAATATTTTTGAGTAAAAAATTAAAAAAGTTATTTAGAACAAATTTTTTTAATGTTTTTAAGATAACAATACCTTTTTTTTAGAGAAAATTGCTTTGCGAAATTATTTTTCAATATTTTTTTTTTTTTTTTTTTTTTGTAAGAAACTTTGTAAAAAAAATTTCGGAATAGAAAATTTAAAAAAAATTTTTTTATTAAATATGAGTTTGGACTAGCAAAATTCTCTTGCCTTAAGTTTTTAATAGAAACAATAAAATGGTAGTACGACTTTACGTCTTGCATGTGGTGTAGGGTATAAAACCAGTCTGTAGCTTAGAAACATCCAAAAGGCGCCATAATGTGTCTTGTAGTGTTTGATTTTATGCACATGTTTTTTAGAATTTCCAGAAAATAGAAAGGAAACACAAATAGAAAACAAACTAAAAAAAAATGCAATAAAATTTAAAAACAAAAACACAGATTTACATAAAAAAGCTGAAAATAATAAACCTCCAATAACTCAACATTTAAACCATCAGTGATATATTAACTAAATGAAAATGTTAATTAACTTTGGTGCGAAATTTGGACTCAAGTGGCGTTCCTAGATGGTTAACCATAAACACGATTGCTACAGATAATACAACTAGGATAAAGCTTAAAATATATTACAAAAAAAAAAAAAAAAAAAAAAAACTGACACAAATTGACAAAAAAAAAAAACATTTTAAAACTTCCTGAGAAAAGTATTCTTTGTTGCAAATTTAATCACATAAATTTACAACAGTTGTTAAAATGCTTGATGAAATTTGAAAGAAAGAAAAAAAAATATTCTTTGTTGAAAATTCACATAAACTTAATACAACTACATTAGAGAAGTTCTTAATACGCATGATGTAACTTGAATATTTCCAGATATCTTAGCATTATTACATTTTAAGAGAACGTGATACGATTTGGTTTAAATTTCATTATTCAAAATAGCTTTATATTCATACGAAATTGAAAACATGACTATAATGTGAACTAAATTTAAACAGTCACGAAATATGCTTTATTTGCCATTTCTGTTATACAAAACTGAAAATAAAGCTAACGCCTACCTTGAGTGGTTGCGGGTTGCTCTTATTCCATTTAAAGTGCACACAAAAATTATCTGTGACAAATTCAGCTGTTATTAAATTATCTTCTTAAACAAATAAAATTTGTTAACCAATTTGTTTTAAAATATTTTGCTAACAAACTTATTACCAAAACCGTTTTACTTTAAATTCAATATTCAAATATGCTGTCAAGAATAGCAGCCATGTTAAAACTTTTAATACCACATCACATTGTATCTATGATTTATTTTGGTTAGTCCATATATATAAAATTTGAAAATGCAGTAAATATGTAATAACATTGAATATAAGAATTACGATATGTAGTTTTATTAGTTTTGTAACTGCATGATAAAAATTGTTATATGAATAAAAAAACCACATTGTCAACTCTGTTGGATATCTGAATATATCGATATGTTACCAATTTAACTTTAATAAATAAGTTAGCAGAAAGAAAGGAAAGGAAAGGAAAGCTTGCATATACTCGTACTCGTGTATGTTTCTATGAGTACGCTCAAAATTACTGATGCAAGTTAGCATTTGTATATTGACCGAAAAACGGAATTATTGAAAATTTAAGATTGACATAAATTCTACCACAGAACAACCATTTCTTGATAGAAATTATTTTTTAAAGTTTCCCAAAAAAGTATCTTTTTCCCAAAAAATACTGTGTTCAAGAAAAATATTTTTTTCAAAAAAATATATTAAAAACGTACATTTTTGAAAAACGCGCCCTTTTCAAAAAAATGGCTTTTTCGGAAAATGTACCTTTTTTAAATGAAGTACCTTTTACAAAAAAAGGTACGTTTAAAAAAAAAAATACTTTTAAAAAAAGGTGCTTTTTCAAAAAAGAACCTTTTACAACATAGGTGCCTCTTGTAAATTATGTAAAATTATTCAATTAGAGAACCTTTTTCTAAAAAAGTACCAGCTTTGAAAAGTAACTTCTTAAAAAAAGAAATTTTTCTTAAAAAAATTTTTTTCTAAAAAAAAAAAAAAATATATATATGTAACCACCTCCGAGAAAAGGAACCTAGTGTGTCAAAAAACGGGTTGTGTCAAAAACGGTGGTTTCTGGTACCTAAAAGGGTGTAGAAACTTTAAATGCGTTTTTCTCTCAAAACTTAATTTTCACACACTATGTCCCTTTTCTCGGAGAAGGTCACATATATCTATAATATTAATAGGTTAGGCGATTTCTAGTGACCGACGTTTTGTGCTACCGTTTTATCCCAATTTTGACCAAACGTATATTATTTGAAAGGTATTTCTTTTTCGCCGTTTTGTAGATTTACAGATTTTTAAAATTTTTCCTTTATTTTGAGTAAATTGCATTTAAAGTTGCTACTAATACATACATAAAATTATACATTACTATGTGTGTGTTTACTAAATCTGTTAATGTAATAAAAATGAGTTTGTTTTTTGTGTTGATTTGTAATACTTATAGGGTCTTTACTTAATGAAAAAATAAAATTTCTTAGAATTTGCGCTCGAAGTTCGAGGGCTGGAATTCGCTAATTATATATACTAGCAGATTCCAGCCCTCGATATTCGAGTGCAAATTCTAGAAAATTTTATTTTTTCATTAAATAAAGACCATAAAGGTATGCTAATCAATTATAGCCAATTAACAAATCAACACAAAATCCAAACTCATTTTTATTACAAACACATTGATAAATTTAATAAAACACACACAAAATAAAGGGAAAAAAATTAAAAATCTCTAAATCTCGAAAACGGCTAAAATGAAATACCTTTCAAATAATATACGTTTGGTCAAAATCGGGATAAAACGGTAGAACAAAACAGCGGTCACAAAAAATCGTCTAGCCTATTAATATTATAGATTAAGGTGGCCCTTCATTATATGGAGAAAAATAAAAGTGTTCAAACTCTCAGTCGCACCCCGTAGAAATATGCGAATAGCAAAAAAATGAGATATACAAAGTTTTGGGTCAATCACAAAACGTTTATAGGTGGGTCAACGCGATTGAAAATTTCAAGAGTGTTTATATGGGGAAAATATGACTTTCTTTCAGATTTTACTGAAATTTCGTTCTATAATTTAATTTTTCCGACAAATTGTTATAAAAATCGGGATCAGTATTAAATTACCTTTCAAAAAGCAATAAGAATTCAAAATCGAATAAAAATTCACTAAGAAATAACAAATGCCCCAGACCACTTTGCCAAAAATAACTAGGTCATGAAATTTGATGGCATTTTGTTCAACATTAAAAAATTAATTAAAGCCAACATTTTGTTTTAGTCTCTATTCCTGTAAGTACTCAGATGTGAAGTATTGTTTTATTACCACTTTTTTAACCTATTAAGCATTGAGCCCGGAAATGGAATTTTTTTTGATAAAATTTTGAAAACTCATTTTTCAAGTTTTGAAAAATTTTCTTAAACAAAATTTAAAAAAATTGATCTAGCTCTTTAAGGTCTCGTTAAATGCATCTTAGAGATTAACTGTGTGAACTTTTAGGTAAATCCCTATATCAGAAATTTTTTGGCAAGCATTTTATTTTTGCGGATTTCGAGAAAAATGGGATTTTTGTAAAATATGCTGTAAATGTACATACTATTTCTAAAGACTTTGTATCAAAAATTCATCACTTGTTTAATTTTAAATGTTATATTTTATCTTAATAGCCTAGGGTTTCGGAAAATAATAATATGACCTTATTAGCCCTTTTGGAATTGGTTTCACATATGGCCCCAAGCTAATAAAAAACAATTTATTCAAAAAATTCAAATATTTTGTAAGTGCTGTTGAATTTTTAGATACGAAGCTTAAAACATAATAACCAAATGTGTAGAACTTCCGCTCCTAAAATTTGGGATAAATGCGAGAACGTTAACCCATTATTTGCCAAGCCCAGCTTTGGATTTTAAAATATTTTGAAATAACAATTACGGAAAACGAGTTTTTCTATTAGGATCGATGAAACAACCACTATTTCGAATTGAAGAAAAATAATTCGGTTATTTTGTATTTATTTAAGGCTTCAGCGCATCTGGGATCAAAATAATCCACTGTGATATATCTTTGGTGCAATTATCTGCTTATTGCTCGCGAATATAAATTAAATCAACTTTTAACCAATTTTGTTATTACATTATTTTATGTACAAAAACTATCTATATTTTTTTAAATAAAATAAGAAGATCCACAAATGACTCAAAGCTAAGAAAAGACAATTTATTCAAAAGAATATAAAATATAAAATTAATTCTATTTATTTTGGTGTATTTAAGTATGATTTAGTGTGTGATTCAAATTGTTTTCTGTTACTACTTGCAATATATGTTGCTTTTCTTTAATTTTGTATTTCACATTCTTTTTAATAAAATGTCTGTTATTAGCTTTGGGTCATTTGTGTGTCTTCCTATTTTAGTTAGAAAAATACCTTTTTCAAAATAAAATAAAAACTTTTCCCAAAAGGAACTTTTACAAAAAAGGTCCCTTTTTCAAAAATTGTAAAATTTTTCAAATAAATAATCTTTTTCTATAAAAATAATTTTTTCTAAAAAAAGTATTCTTTTCAACAAAAATTATCTTTCCAAAAAAATAGATTTTTGAACAACGTACCTATTTGAAAAAGTTCCCTTTTTAAGAAAATTACCATTTTCAAAAATAATCTTTTTCAAAAAAACCTTTTATCAAAGAACGTTTCTCAAAAAAGAACGTATTTCGTAAAAGAACAGTTATGAAAAAATAACCTTTTTCAAAAAAAAAAAAAAATATATGTCTCTTTCAAAAATGTGCCCCTTACAAAAAACGTAGATTTTTCAAAAACAAGTTTATTTTTCTAATAGTACAATTTTTCAAATAAACAAACTTTTTTAAAAATTTGCTTTTTCTAAAATAGCCCAATTTTTTTAGGAAAAGTACCTTTTAGAGAAAAGAACCTTTTACAAAAATATAAATTTTTCTAAAGAAGTAATTTTTTGAAAAAATTTTATCTTTTGCAAAAAAAGTACATTTTAGAAAAATGTACCTCGTTGAAAAAGGTGCTCTTTAAAAAAAAAAAATAACTTAAAAAAAAAATTATCACTTTTAAAAAGGATTTTTTAAAAAATTGCTCTTTCAAAAGAATTTAATTTTTTCAAAAAAGTAAATTTAAAAAAGTTTTAGTTTTGAAAAAGTGCACTTTTTAAAAAAGTACCTTTAAAAAACTTATCATTTTCAAAATGAACTTTTTTTAAAGAGTACCTTTTTCAAAATAAAAAAAAACACCTTTTAAAAACAAACATCTTTTGCAAAAAAGGTTCGTTTTGCAAAAATTTTCAAATTTTTCATATAAATAACCTTTCTCTAAAAAACTACCTTTTTTTAGGAAAGTGCCTTTTTGAATAAATAACCTTTTTCTAAAAAAATAATTTTTCGAAAAAAAAGTATTATTTTCAACAAAAATTATCTTTTAAAAAAAGTAGATTTTTGAACAACGTACCTTTTTGAAAAAGTACCCTTTCCAAGAAAATTACCATCCTCAAAAATAATCTTTTTCTAAAAAAAATTTTTATTAAAAAACCTTTCTCAAAGAAGAATTTTTTCATAAAACAAAAACCTTTTTCAAACAAATATGTCTTTCAAAAATGTACCCCTTACAAAAAAGGAGATTTCTCAAAAACAAGTACAATTTCTCAAATAAATAATCTTTTTTTTTTAAAAGTAGATTTTTCTACAATAGTAAATTTTTTTCAAATAAAAAACCTTCTTCTAAAAATGTACCTGTTTAAGAAAAGTACCTTTTAGAGAAAGAAAAACCTTTTACAAAAATATAAATTTTTCTAAAAAAGTAAATTTTTTAAAAAAATTTATCTTTTTCAAAAAAGTACATTTGTAAAAAAAAGTACCTCATTGAAAATGCCCCTTTCAAAAAAATCCCTAAAAAAAATTATCATTTTCAAAAAGGATTTTTTTCGAAAATTTGCCTTCTTCAAAAAAGTACCTTTTACAAAAAATTACCATTTTCTAAAAAAGTAAATTTTTCTAAAAAAAAGTACTCCTTTCATAAATCTTTATTTTCTTAAAAAAAAAATAGATTTTTGAACAACTTTTGGAAAAAAGTCCCCTTTTCAAAAAAGGTACTTTTTAAACAAAAGTTCCCTTTTCAAATTACCTTCTTCAAATATATCCTTATTCAAAAAAAGGAAAAAAAAAAACTTTTTCAAACAAAGTACCTTTTGTAAGAAAAGGTGCTTTTTTCAATAGCAGTAGAACATTGCAAATAAACAACCTCTTCCAAAAAAGTACGTGTTAACAAAAGTACCTTAAAATAGACTTTTTCCAAGAAGTATCTTTGTCAAAAATAGCACCACTTTCAAAAATTTACCTTTTCAAAAAAGATCCCATTTCAAAAAGGTACCTTTAAAAAAAAAAAGTTACCTTTTTCAAATATACCTTTAAAAAAAACTTTTTCAAAAAGTACCTTTTTCCAAACAGGTGAAGAAAAGGTGCCTCTTTTAATAGTAGTAGAACCTCTTCCAAAAAGTACGTGTTTAGAAAAGTACCTTAAAAATACCCTTTCCAAGTATCTTTGTCAAAAATAGCATCTCTTTCAAAAATTTAAATTTTTCTAAAAAAGTACCTGTTCTAAAAAAACACCATTTTTCTAAAAAAAACGGATTTTTCAGAAGAAGTAAAAAAAAAGTAAATTTTTCTAAAAACGTACTGTTTTTAGTGACTCTTTAAAAAAAGTACCTTTTTAAAAAAAGCAAATTGCACAAATAACGATACCTTATTCCATAAAGTACATTTCTCAAATAAAGAGCCATTTTCAAAGTAAATTAATGATTAAAATGTACCATGAAGAAAATTTTTTTTATTTAACTTTTTAAGGGCAAGGTGCCCAAAATAGTATAAAGATAATATTAGAGCCGAATACCTATTTTTTTTAAGTTAATGAAGCAACTTTTTATCAAAAGCACGTTTTAAAAAAATACCCTGTTGAAGAAGTTTCTTTAGAAAAAATAGTTCATTAATCCGAACTTTCTAACATTATCAGTTACCAACTCAGACACCGTGATAACAAACTAAACGTTGCTGCTGAATTATTTCTTTTTTTCGAAAAAAAAAAATTAAAAAAATCATTTTCAAAAGTCTTTTTTTTCAAAAAAAATTTACCATTTTACAAAAAAAAAATCTCTGTTTTATAATAAGTAGGTAAGATTTTAAAAATATTGATTTAAACGATAGTTTGGTAGAAACAGGGTAAGGCTTGAAGCTCGCTTGGTAAGGTCCCCTAGCTGTGGTTGCACCCCCTTATCTGATTTTCCTACACATATAAATTGTTCTAATTCATCTATTATTCGAAACCATTCTATCGAACAAAATCTCCTCAACAGACAGTAATCTTTGACAAATACTATAATTTCATTTTAATATTTGTTATTTCCCAAATATTTTTATTTACTAGTAGTTGCAGTTATCTAAAACTTTTGATATCCTCTACCATCAATACACCTTAAATTTTTATATCAGAAATGATATTTCTTTTTTCAGAATCGTTAAATAAAACCGTATTTTTTCTTTGGTAGTTTATTTGCTGTGCAACGTTAATATTCTTAGAGATGGGGGGGCAATAAAAACTAGCAAATCGCAAAAATCAAAGCCAAATTAAAAGCAACAAGAAATGTTTATATCTTCCTGATAAAAACATTAAATAAAAGCTAACAATTTATTGCGTGCAACTACATCATACGATTTTGGTCATAAAACAAACTTTACACACAACTTGGCCAATGTGACTGTTAGTGATGTTAAAGCTGCTGCTGCTGCTGCTGCTGCTGCTGCTGTAACTGCTGGTTGTTATTGTTGATGATGATGATTTTTCACTAAACGAAATAGTTTTCTTTTTCTTTATTTTTCTGCTATTTATATATTTTTTTTACTCAATGGAAGTTTGCTTGAAGTTTTTAATACCAAGAATGCATTTCAAATATGAAATAAAAATATAGATTTTCTTCCCAAAGAAGGAAAGAGAGAGAGAGAGAGAGAGCGAGAGAGAGAGAGATAATTTATTTGTCTTTTTTGTTTAGCTATAGCATAGAATGCTTAGAATAGAACAAAATAAAAAGTTTTTCAAAAGTATTGGCAGCATTTTAGGCGCCAATATGACGAGACATAAAACAGTGGGCGTTGGGAGATATTGGCGGCGTTTAGTTTGATGAATGCCACATAAGCAAATTTAAAATGTAAAATTAAAGAACAAACTACGATCTATATATAAATATATACATATATATATATATATTTATTTATATATACGAAACACATACCAATGCACAATGCATTAAAGTGTATATAGCATGACAAAGTTTATACATAAATATGATAAAAAAATTTTAATAAATCGTATAAAAAATTGTGAAAGCAAATTATGAAAATAAATGTGATTAAAAATCATGTTATTGCAAAGCTAAATCAGATTGAGATAAATAGAGGAGTTATATAAATTTGGTATCTATAATATTAATAGGCTAGGTGATTACTTGTGACAGATGTTTTGTTCTACCGTTTTATCCCGATTTTGACCAAGCGTATATTATTTGAAAGGTATTTCTTTTTAGCCGCTTTGCAGATTTACAGATTTTTAAAGTTTTTCCTTTATTTGGTGTAAATTGCATTTAAAGTTGCTACTAACACATTCCAAAAATTATACATATGCTATGTGTGTGTTTATTAAATTTGTTAATGAGTGTGTTATCTTCATTCACAATAATTATAAACCAAAAAAGTGTTGGTTTGTGAATTGGCTTAGGTTAAAAATAAAGTTGCTTAGAAATTGCACTCGAATTTCGAGCGCTGGAATCTGCTAGTTTATATAAGTGTGAGATTGTGAGGTTTATATAAATGTGGAATTCCTACAAATCAAATAGTGACATAAATCGAGGATTGGTATAAATCTAAGATTAATATAAATCTAGTTTAATATAAATCTAGTTTAATTTTAATTGAGAATTGGTGTAAATCTGGTTATAAATCTAAGATTGATAGGAATCTATGATCGTTACCAATCTAGGGTTGATTTAATTCTAGGCTTGTTATAATTCCATAATGGTTTTAAATTTGAAATTTATTTAAATCTGAATTTGATATAAATCTAGCATTCATATAAATGTGGGATGGACATAAATTAAGAATTGATGTCAATGTGGGATTGTTTAAAATCTAAGGCTGATATTAATGTAGAATTTATAAAATTAGATGATTGAAATAATATAAAAATTGAATTATGAATTGGTATGAAACTTGAATTTATATAAACTAGTCTAGCCCAGCACTCGAAATTCGAGAGCAAATTCTAGGAAATGTTATTTTTTCAAACAATCTTTTTTTCAATGTTTCTTTAATCTATGTATATAAAAAAATTTTTAATATTAAATTGAGCCTACAGGTATGCTAATCAATTTTAGTAATTCATTATTCAACACAGGGCGTTGATATAAAATTTTAATTATTCGCATTAACAGGGTTCGATTAACAGGTTAGTTAATTTAACATATTTTTAAGACGTATTATATATAAATCTTATCGTTCCCAGCTTCTCCTCCATATGAACTATAACTATGGCAATTTTCACACTCCTCCGTGCTCGTATGTTGCTTAAAAAGGGAACTAAAAATTTACCTTCACGTATTAATATATAGATCTGTGATTACTTTAAATCTGGGATTCATAATTCGAGGATTGGTGTAACTCTAGGATTGATACATCTAAGATCTATATAAATCTGAGCTTAATATAAATTTAGGATTGTTTTAAATTAATCTTAAATATGAATTTAGGATAGATCTAAATCTAGGCTTGTATTGATATAAACCTAGAATTGTTCTAAACTAAAGTATATTATGAATATAGTGTAGATCTAAATCTAAACTGGATATAAATCTAAGCTGGATATAAATCTAAGATTGTTAGAAACCTTAGGTTGCTATAATTCTAGAATTGCTTTAAATATAGGATTTATTTAAATCAAAGATTGATATAAAACCAAGATTGATATAAATCTAGCGTTTGTTCAATCTAGCGTATCCATATAAGATTAATTTAAATCTAGGATTGGTATAAATTTAGTATTAACGAAAATTTTGAATGATATCGTATCAATGGATTTATATAAATTGGGGTTTGATATGAGTTTATGATGGATTGAAAGGACTACTTTAAGTCTAAGAATTATGATTGATATACATAGATCCAGGATTGCTATGAATCTAACATTGTTATAATTTGAGGATTGTTATAAATAGAGAAAGGAAAAATGTATGTGAAAAACGAAACGTTGAAATTGAGAAATGCACCACGAAGTTCACTTAAAAATGATTATAAAAAATCTCAATTCAAAATCAGTGACTCATCATGACATCCTTAGCACTAAATAGAATTTATTTCACGGAATCAATAAAGGACAATTTCTACACCGTAGCTAACCACGTACAGAGCTCCAGGATAAGGGCTATTTAACTTCGTTGGATGCTCTTCTATTAGCTGGAAATAAACGATGAATACTTTCTGAGACAATAGCCTTATGTCTGTCATCGTAAATCTGTTAGCATTTCATCATGCATAAATTGCTAGTGTAATTTTATTTGCCAGTCTTTGTTCTACATTGTTCGATACACCTCTGCAGTTATAGAAAATAAAGGATTTTATGGCATTTGTACTTAAAATGAATGAGAAACTTGACACCTAACTAAATACCCTCAACTCCATGCGATAGACTTCATACAATTGCTTCAGCTTCATAGACATCATCACATTTGGTTGCACTCATAGATGTCTGTTTTATATCGTTAATACGAGAGACGTAGAGAAATGTGTTTCTCAAACTTTTTTTGTGGTCGCATTGTAATAATCTTATTTAATGGCCCTCTCATTCTGAGAATAGTAAATAAAAACTTATTCCTCGCTCATTCAAAAATCTGAGGGTAGATGGTACTCTCTTCGCCTTCTCTGGATACGTTTTAAATTTCTGACGAAAAATAAACTATGACGGCCGCTAAAATATGTGGTCTCACATACCAGAATTTTTCCATAGTTGGTTTTTTCCTTAAGCGTTAATTTTAATATTTGTTAAAAAAATAATATAAATAAAATAAAATAATTTGATATAAAAAAATTGAAAAAAAAATTATAACCCTTTGAAACGATATTATTGGCATCCTTTGGTCCTGATATGATTAATTGGAAAATTGCATGAAATTGCCAAGATTATTCTCTGGCATTCTATGTTAATAGCGGCATCAGAGGATGCTTTAAATATATTTGATTCTATTAAAAATGTCTGGAATATATAGATTTTAATATCTTTCAATTTTAATTTCCTTCATCGTAAATCGTAATGTTCATTTATTTTGCAAAATTGTTATTAAAAAAAACATGCTTCTGAAAATTTCTTAATTTAACGAAAACTCCTTCTGAATCATAAATCAATTCGATTTTATACATTTTCTTAAAAAAGTACCTTCTTAAAAAAAAATTCTACAAAAGTTAATTTCTTTAAAAAAGAACCTTTACTTAAAAAATATTTTTTTTAGAAATGTAACTTTTAGAAAAATCTAATTTTCCTTAGAAAATACTTTTTTTAATTGGCATCCTTTGATCCTGATATGATTAAGTGGAAAACTTCATTAAATTGCCAAGATTATTCTCTGGCATTCTATGTTAATAGCGACATCGTAGGACGGTTTAAATATATTATTTTAAGGAATGTAGTACTTCAAACTTAATGAAATTGATCTGAAATTTCAGACATATATAATCCACTTGTCTTACTGTATATCTGAAAAGAATAAAAGGCTATAGTTTTTCATTTGTTAGGTGGGTGTGGTACCTTCAATACGGAGTAAATTCTTTGTGTGAATTTATGAGCTTTAAATGTAAGTAGTTTTGCCATAAATAGGGCGTGGCACATTCTTCGTATGTGATACTCGTAGCTAACGTCTTTAAACTTTCTGCGACTTGAATGACAAAAATATGTGAATAGTCGTGCCAAAAGTGAACGTCATCGGAAGAGTGAGCCTGGCATTTGTCATGTAAAGCAAAATATTTAGAATACTATAACAGTTACAGTCTTGATATTTTGTGTGGATCAATAGATTATTGATATACTAGCAGATTCCAGCGCTCGAAATTCGAGTGCAATATATTTTTCAACTTAGCAAATTCGCAACCCAACATTTTTATGGTTTATTATTGTGAATGAAGATAACAAACTCATTAATAAACACATTAACAAATTTAATAAAACACACATAGCATATATATAATTTTATGTATGTGTTAGCAGCAACTTTAAATGCAATTTACTCAAAATAAAGGAAAAAATTTAAAAATCTGTAATCTACGAAACGGCGCAAAATGAAATACCTTTCAAATAATATATGTTTGTTCAAAATCGGGATAAAACGGTAGAACAAAACATCGGTCACAAGAAATCGCCTAGCCTGTTAATATTATAGATGTATATAATAACAGAAATCGTAATGTCTATATAATTTTTACCTGCTGTGCAGGATATTTTTACACTTTATTTTTACATTTTTATTATATTTTTTATATATTTTATATTATATTTTATTTTATATTATTCTTCTAATTTTAATTATAAATTAAACTTACATTCTTCTTATTGAAAATTAATTTGTTATGACTAATGTTGTTTTATAAGATTTTAAATCTTGTTATATTAGGATTTTCATTAATAAAAAATTGAATTAAAATTAAAAAAAAAAAAAAAATCGTAATTATAGAAAACCTAGGCGTGGCACATCCTATACAAGGCAGATATTTATCATTACATATCTGAAGTAGAATAATAGTGAGTACTTTGAAACTTAGCGTGAGTCCATAAGTTATTAATCTGAGTAAGTTTTTTCTATATGGTTCCAATGGGTTAGCGAAGATCATTGGGATGCAGCTAAATTATTCCTAAATTTACTACAAATATTTTTGTTCTTGCAAATTACATCTACATTTAATTTTTTTGGAGTATCTATATATTAATACGTGAAGGTAAATATTTAGTTCCCTTTTTAAGCAATACGCGGGCAAGGAGGAGTGTGAAAATTGCCATAGTTATAGCTCAGATGGATGAGAAGCTGAGAATGATAAAATTTATGTTTAATCTGTCTTAAAAATAGATTAAAATAAATAAAATAAAATAAAATATTTATAATAATTAGTTACACCCTGTTAATGCGAATGATTTAAATTTTATACCAACGCCCTGTGTTAAATTGTGAATTGCTAAAATTGATTAAAATACCTTTAGGCTCATTTAAATATTCATAAACTTTTTATATATACTAGCAGATTCCAGCACTCGAAATTCGTGTGCAAATTCTAGGAAAAATTATTTTTTCATTTAATAAAGATGCTAAGAGTAGACTCACAATTCAACTAATTCCATATAAAGAAAACAAACTCAGCACATTAACCCAAACACATTAGTAAATTTAATAAACACACACAAAGCATTGTATAATTTTATGCATGTGTTAGTAGCAACTTTAAATGATCATAACTCCAAAAAAATTTTCCAGACGATGAAAACCTGTAAATCTGGGTACAGCTATAAAGAAATACCTTTCAAATGATAAATTTTTTGTCAAAATCGGGATAAAACTGTGAAACTTACATCGGTCACAAGAAATCGCTTTGCCTATTAATATTATAGATGAATTAAAGAAGCATTGGAAGACAAAAATGTAATGAAAAAATGATATTTCCTAGAATTTGCACTCGAATTTCAAGTGCCGTGCTATACTAGTTTTTTTTTTACTTTTCAATTCAAATATTGAAAAAAAATGTAAGAACCATTTTTAAATTGCAATTTTTTTTAATAACACTGTGGCATATTTTCTGGGGGTCATTGTCTGGGGGGTGAGAAAATCCAAGTCAGGGTGCAAGTACTTGACCAATATATTGAAACCTCTAAAAGGGTTCTCAGGCCTAACCTTTTCTATTTTGTTCTTATCGTGATGTATGTTTGCTAAGTTTTTCAGCTGTAACTCAAGCACCATTGATGGCTTCTTATTTCATTCTACAGCAAAATTGTAGCAAAGGCTTTAATAAATAACGAGCAGATCCCAGTCCTCGATATGCGAGTGCAAATTCTAGGAAATTTTATTTTGTCATTCAATTTATTTCTTTCGATGTTTTTTAATCTATTTAATTCATTAAGTTTATTTCATTATAATTATTTGTTGAACACACAGAAATAAAGCCCACCTTGTATGCCACATTTTTGGCAATTCACAATTCAACACAGGGTATGTGTTATGCAATTATTGTAATGCAATCTGTACGTTAACTTTCGTGTTGCATAATGTAAAGTTGATTATGCACGCATAACTTTCCTCAAACTCAACGATTTTAAGGAGTTAATAGCTCAAAAGAAAGATCAAGATCCATTCATTAGAAGAGGAGCTATGATAATTCGAATTGCTTGAGTGAAAGTGGCTCATAAGAAATGTACTGGGAATAATCGCGTTTGAGTTTAACTTGAGTAAGGTGGGAGTTGAGTAAATTTCAATGATTGATGACATATCTGTGTCTAAATACCTTTCATTAAAACATAATTAAGGAAATCGGCCGGATAGAACCGCCAGACGGACTGACTTTAGATTTCATAAATTTTTTTAATATATCAGATTTTTATTATATGTCCATAAAAAATTTAATACGTTTTATTATACCCTATACCACTATGTGGTTTGGGTATAATGACTTTGTGCTGCTGTTTGTAACAACCAAAAATATTTGACCTAGACCCATCTTTAATTATACCGATCGAATCAGAACCACTTTCTGAGTTGATTTAACAATGTCCGTCCGTCTGTGTGTCCATGTAAAGCTTGTAATCAGACTGCAGATCGCAAATATGAATATATTTTGACGAAATTTGGTATATAAGCTTTTATCGGCCATGGAATGAACGCTATTGAAATTGGTGAGAATCGGTCCATGTTCAGACCTAGCCCCCATACAAATTACCCATATGAAATCAACATAAATTGCCATAAGATCCAAATTGTCATGTAGATCTTACTCAATTTTGTATGCGTTCATTACATCCACTAATGAGTAGTCCAAAAATGATCCCTTTGACCCCATATAGAGCTGCTTCCCGATCTTCACTTAAATCTATTAAAAAACAAAAATATTGCACTGATTCTTCTCAAATTTTGTTTGTACATATTTTTGCAAAATACAAGAGACTTTACCAAACATGATCAGGATCGGTCCATTTTTGGACCTAGTCCCTTTATAGATATAGCATCCGATATGAACTTTTTCATATCTGCAGCCAAAAAAATTAATAAAAATCCCACTCAAATTTGGTTTTTGCTTATTTTCAATGTCCAGTTAGTTGGGCCTAAGAGATAGGGTTTCTAAACGCATGGTATAGGGTATCGTATAGTCGGTCTAGACCGACTATAATTTTCTTACTTGTTTAATATTAAATATATCACTCTCCTACTCTACTAATAAATAATAATCATATGCTCTGAGTATGTTATGTTACTCGAAAAATTAAAAAAAAGGGGGAGGAAATTAATTTTTTTTCAAGATTTCATTCGATAAAGTTAACCCAATTTGATTTGATAAAGATATTTGCTGAATAATGAAATGAGAATGGTTCCTAAGTTATAGCTTAGAAACTAAGCCAACAAAAATCAAGATAAGGAAATAATATAAACTCAGAATTACTTTCTGAGCCGATTTAGCGATGTCCGTCTGTCCGTCTGTGGGTCCATGTAAACCTTTTACAAACTATAGGTCGCAAATATGAACATATTTTGATGAAGTTCAGCACATAAGCTTTTATCGGCCATAGGACGAACGCTATTGAAATTAGTGAAAATCGGTTAAGGTTCAGACCTAGTCCCCATACAAATAACCCCTATGAAATCAACATAAATTAACATAAGATCCAAATTATCATATTGATCTTGGTCAAATTGGGTTTGTTTATGTTTATTACATCCATTTATCAGTAGTCCAAAAATTAACAATATAGGACAATTCTTAGTCATAGTCCCCATATGAATCTGATTCCCGATCTTCACTTAAGTCTATCAAAAAACAATAATATTGCATAGATTTTTCTCAAATTTGGTTTGTATATGTTTTTGCAGAATTGGTCCATTTTTTCACAAAGTCCCCAAAAAAAATATAGCATCCGTTATGGACTTTTTCATATCCGAATGCGGAAAAATTGATTACAATGCGACCCAAATTTGGTTAATGCTTATTTTCAATATCTAAGTAGTTGGACCTAAGAGATAGGGTCTCTAAACGCATGGTATAGGATGTGTATAATATAATTTTCATACTTGGTTTTATTCGAAACAGTCAACCAAACAAGTTATCGAAAATTATAATCGTAAGTAATTTAAATTGCCAACTCCTTCATTGAGAACCTCTGACAAACAGTAAAATGCAAAACAAAAAACAAGACTAAAATACAATGAAATCAATCAAGTGTTAAATTGTATTATTTTGCGGCATATTGTTGATTGTTAAATGCATGTTAAGTGTAGTGATTTTTTCTGTTTTATTCTCTTGTTGTTGTTGTTGCTACTGTTTTTTGCTGCCGCTCGTTTTTGATTCAATAAAACGTTGCAAATTGATATTAATACATTTTATTTTAATGACACTTAAATAACGATGTAGATAACAGGTACAGTTATTTTTTCTTTTTTTTTTTCTTTGAGTTGAAATAAAAAAAAAAAATAAGCAAATAAAAAATTACACTTAAACATGTTTCATTGTCTGTTGTCATATTAATTATTAAACATTCAATACATAGCACGATATCGCTATCAATATAATTCGATATTGTGTGAATTCAAATATTCAAAGTATTTTAAGTTTTCTAAAAATATATTCAGTAATCATAATACTCAAATTCTATTAAAAATGTCTGGAATATATAGATTTTAATAATTTTCAATTTTAATTTCATTCATCGTAAGTCATAATGTTCATTTATTTTGCGAAATTGTTATTAAAAAAAACATGTGTCTGAAAATTTATTAATTTAACGAAAAATCCTTCCGAATCATAATTCAATTCGATTTTGAACATTTTCCTAAAAAAGTACCTTCATTTAAAAAAAAAGTATTTTTTCTACAAAAGTTCATTTCCTTAAATCTTTACTTAGAGAATTTTCTTTAGAAATGTACCTTTATAGAAAAACCACAGTTTCCTTAGAAAACGCTTTTTTTAATTCCCTTTTCTTTAAAAATAACTAAATTTTCTTAAAAATAATCTTTTTTTTAAAAAGTACCATTTCTTAAAAAAAATTATTTAAAAAAAGCCACTTCTTTATTAAAACAATATTATTTTTAAAAAATAAACTTTTATTTGAAAAGTACATTTTTTAAAAAGCTACCTTTTTTTCAAAAAAGGTAATTTAAAAAAAATTAATTATTCGGAAAAAGAAAACTTTTTTAAAAAAGAGTACATTTTGTTAATAAAGTGCCTTTTATTAGAATATTATTTTTCTTAAACAAAAAAAAAAAAAAATTAATGAATAAATTTTTTTAAAATTTCGTTCTTTTCAAAAAGTACTTTTTCAAAAAAAAAATTTTTAAAGTATCTGTTTCAAAACTGGTTTTCTCTGAAAAACCTTTTGTTAACAATAAAAAACCTTTAATTCAAAAATTACCATTTCCTAAAAAAGGGCATATCTTCAAAAACTTACCTTTTAAAAAAATCCATTTTCTCAAAAAAGTAAATCTTCTTAAAAAATCCCTTTTTCTGAAAAAATAAATTTTCTTAAGAAAACTTTTTCTTACAAAAGTATATCTATTTTCTTTAAAAAGTGAGTTTTTAGAAAAACATCCTTTTCTTAAAAGGTATCTTTTCTTAAAAAGGACAGTTTTTCAAACGCTATATTTTCTTAAAACAGTATCTTTACCAAAAAATCTACCTTTTTTAAAAAAACTACCTTCCTTTAAAAAACTACATTACCTTAAAAAAGAACATTTTCTAAAAAAATTACCTTTTCTCAAAAAGTGTAATTTCTCAAAAAAGTACGTTTTCTTCAAAATGTGCTTTTTCTTAAAAAAAGAAAGTTTTCTTAAAAAAGTTACATTCGCTTTAAAAAAAACAACTTTCGTTTAAAAAGTAAATATTCTTTAAAAATTACCTTTCTTAAAAAAGTACTTTCTCTTCAAAAAGAACTTTTCGTAAAGACTAACTTTTTTTAAAAATTATCGTCTATAAAGAAGTTATTTTTTTAAACATACTGTTTCTTAAAAAGTATATTTACTGAAAAAAAAGTACATATGCCTAAAATAATATATTTTAACAAAAAGTACGTTTTCTTAACAAAGTACCTTTTCTAAAAAGTACCATTTTATAAAAAGTACATTTTCTTGAAAAGTACATTTCCTTTTAAAAGCAAGTTTTCTTAAATAGTACGATTCCTTAAAAAAGTACTTTTTCTTTAAAACGAACTTTTCTAAAAATCTAACTTTTTTAAAAAAATTATCGTCTATCAAAGAACTTCCTCTTTTGAACATACCGCTTCTTAAAAAGTATATTTACTGAAAAAAGTACATTTTCTTAAAAAATTTCATTTTCTTAAAAAGTACATTTTTTAAAAAGTGCCCTTTCAAAAAAGTACATTAAAAATAAACCTTTTCCTTAAAAAGTACTTTTTAAAAAACTAACTTTTCTTAAAAAGTGTAATTTCTCAAAAAAGTACGTTTTCTTCAAAATATTCATTTTTCTAAAAAAGAAACTTTTCTTAAAAATGGTACGTTCGCTTTAAAAAACGCCCTTCCTTTAAAAAGTAAATATTCTTTAAAAAGTACGTTTCTTAAAAAAGTACTTTCTCTTCAAAAATAACTTTTCTTAAAGACTAACTTTTTTAAAAATTATCGTCTCTAAAAATGTTATTTTTTTAAACATACCGTATCTTAAAAATAATATTTACTGAAAAAATTTACATTTTGCTGAAAAAATATATTTTCCTAAAAAGTGCGTTTTCTTAACAAAGTACCCTTTCTAAAAAGAACCATTTCATAAAAGGTACATTTTCTTAAAAAGTACATTTCCTTTAAAAAGTAAGTTTTCTTAAATAGCACGATTCCGTAAAAAATAACTTTTTCTTCAACATGTTTACATTTTCCTAAAAAGTACGTTTTCTGAACAAAGTACCTTTTCTAAAAAGTACCATTTCATAAAAAGAAATTTTTAAAAAAGTTAATTTCCTTTAAAAAGCAAGTTTTCTTAAATAGTACGATTCCTTAAAAAAGTACTTTTTCTTTAAAACGAACTTTTCTAAAAATTTAACTTTTTTAAAAAATTATCGTCTATTAAAGAATTTTCTCTTTTAATCATACCGCTTCTTAAAAAGTGTATTTACTGAAAAAAGTACATTTTCTTAAATATTTTATTTTCTTAGAAAGTACATTTTTCTAAAAAGTACCTTTTAAAACAGTACTTTAAAAAGGAACCTTTTCCTTAAAAAGTAATTCTTAAGGAAATTACTTTTCTTCAAAAGTGTCATTTCCCCAAAAAATTACGTTTTCTTAAAAATGTGCCTTTTCTTAAAAAAGAACCTTTTCTGAAAAAAGGTACATTCGCTTTAAAAATGCGCATTTCCTTTTAAAAGCAAATATTATTTAAAAGGTACCTTTCTTAAAAAAGTACTTTCTCTTCAAAAGGAACTTTTCTTAAAATCCAACTTTTGTAAAAAATTATCGTCTATTAAAGAACTTCCTCCTTTAATCGTACCGCTTCTTAAAAAGTACAAGTACATTTTCTTAAAAAATTTTATTTTCTTAAAAAGTACATTTTTCTAAAAAGTACCTTTTCAAAAAAGTACTTTAAAAAAGAACATATTCTTAAAATGAATTTTTTCTTTGAAAAGTACTTTTTCTTAGAAAGTACCTATTCTTCAAAAAGTACGATTTCTTAAGAAAAAGTACCTTTCCTTAAAAAAGTTAATTTTCTTAAAAGTTACCGTTTCTCTAAAAAGTCCCCTGTTTAAAAAAATTGCCTTTTCTCATAAATGCACATTTTCTTAAAAAAGTACTTTCTCTTAAAAAGTGCCTTTTCTTAAAAAATTCCTCTTCTAAAAAAAGTGAATTTTCTTAAAATTTTGCCTCTTCTTAAAAACTGCATTTACTTAAAAACGTACCATTGCTTAAAAATATATTTGTCTTAAAAAAATACCTTTTCTTAAAGGTATGTATTAAAATATTATATTTTCTTTAAAATGCATATTTTGCTAAAATGTATATTAAATAAGTACCTTTTCATAAAAAATACCTCTTCTTAAAAAAGTACCTTTTCTTAAAATTGTACCTTTTCTTAAAAAGTGAATTTACTTAAAAGCGTACCATTTCTTAAAAAGATATTTTTCTTAAAAAAATATATTTTCTTAAAATAAGTACCTTCTCTCAAATAAGTACCTTTTCTTAAAAGCGCACTTTTTCTAAGCATAGCTATTTTCCTAAAAAAAAACATTTTCTTTAAAAAGGAGATTTTCTTAAAAAACTAGCTATTATTAAAATGAATCTTTTCTTAGAAAAGTAGCTTTTCTTAAGAATGTATGTTTTCTTCAAAAAGTACATTTTCCTTATCATGTACCCTTTTTTATATTTAATTTTCTAAAAAAATAGATTTTCATAAGAAAGTACCATTTGATAAAATAATAAAATTTTTTTTTAAATAACTGATTTTCTTAAAAAAGTACCTTTTCATAAATAGGTGCCTTTTCTTAAGAAAGTACTGTTTCTTAAGAAAGAAGCTTTTCTCCAAAAAGTAGATTTTGTTTTTAAAAAAAGTACTGCTTTTTATAAAACTTCAATTTCTTAAAGAAGTACATATTCTGAAATTGAATATTTTCTTCAAAAAGTAAATTTTCTAAACAAGTACCTTTTTTAAAGAAGTGCATTTGCTTAAAAAATAAATTTTCTTAAAAAAGCACCTTTTCTAATAGAAGTATATTTTCTTATAAAATTACATTTTCTTAATAAATAGATAATAATAGTGCCGTTTCTTAAAAAAAAGTCCTTTTATTAAAAAGCAGCATTTTTAAAAAAAGTGTCTTTTCTCATATAAGTGCCTTTCTTAAATAAATACATTTTCTTTTGGTTATGAAAATAATACAAAATTATTCAATACAAGTTGGAAAACTTTTTTATTACACAGCCAGCCATATTAATCTTTGTTTCAAATATCTTAGCCATTACAAGGGCACATGTTAAATTTTTTTTTTTTTGTATTATAATATAATAAAAAAAGTATAGCAAAACTTTCCTCAAAATGGACATGTTTAATAATAAAACTACATTTTTTTAAGTAATACAATAATTTTTACATAAACAGTTTTTACCCTCTCCTGAAAATTTGAAAATTTCGAGTTGTGACTGTTTCGTATTTAAGGTGCGATACGTATCGTCTAAGTGAATTTATTTAAGGTTAAAAAATTAATACTAATATAACATGCTAAATTTTTTTTCGCATTTCGAAAATAAATGTTTCTCGATTACAAGTAACAAAACTTGTTTGTTATGCCTCTCAAAAAGTTTGTGGAAATTTAAGAAAAAGAAAAAAAAAATTACTTCAAATCTCCAAAGAAAATCAGCTGAATTTTATGATGGAGTAAAGGCAAAAATGGCCGTTGTTTTCACTTTATTTGGATTATAAGTATATCAATAATTTATAGAATTTTTCTAATATGCTTAAACGTTTCTTTATTTATTTATTTTCTTTTGCTTTAAATTAATTATTCATGTTATATGTAATACAGCAAGCCTTAGGCGAGTATCTTATTAAATTACATTTACTTGGTATAAACAGAAAACCAACTTTATAACCTCAGGTCGTGAAAATATTTTTTTATTGTAAAGAAATTAAAAGAACAAAAGCAAGCACTCATGAATAAAACACAAAAGTAAATATATTTTTATTTCGATTGTTTTTAATTTCATTGCAATAAATTATAAGAAATCCTTAAGGAGTATAAAAATAAACAACAGGAAATTTACAAAAATCATATTTGGTATAGAGGGCGTATAAGTGATTTTAATTAAGAACTGTGTATGGATTATGTTATATAGCTAAAATTCTGTATAAAATTTTGAAACTTTTTATAAGGCCTTTAAAATAAGATAAAATAAGGTATTCAAGGTCAAGTGGTCTAAAAATCCGAGCAGAATTTTGGAGGGAAAAAGTATGAAATAATATTATTTTGTTTTAAAATTTTTTAATTAAAAGACTTCAGTGTTTAAAGCAGTAGTGCCTGAAGTTAACAGGGACTTTAACATGGAACGTATCCTCTTACGATGCTATTTTGTATAAAAGTTTTCAAAAGATTTTTCCAGGAAGATCTTATGGCTAGATCGTGAAGGAACTTAGACATGTTGTAGAGCAAGTAGAAATATTTTTTTCCCATATTTTTTTTTTTGCAGATTTATCACATTTTTCCCAAAGAACCTTTATAAAGTTTGGATATCATATGAAAGGTACTGGCAACGCCTATCCAATGCATATAAGAGATGCACGATTTGCTTGTGAGCTTTTTGTATAATGGTTTATAGGAACTTTAAATCAAAACTCACAAAAAACACAGCGGTTAAGGGATTATGGTGTGCTCTTGCATGGCGGCTTGTGATTTTGATCAGCTAAAATTTATTGAATCGGCAAGAAATAAATGGGGATACACTCAAACCTGTTGTTGTGCGGCCATTTTATGTGCCACTGTTTTGTGCGATTTGTTTTGAGCGTTTTTTTTTTGTGCGGTATATGAAAATTTAACAAATTTAATCATTTTTTGCCAATGAGAAAGTTGATGACTACAACTTTTCCAATTGTACTTCAGAAAAGTTCAATTGTTATTCAGAAAAAATCCATTGTATTTCAGAACACATCGATTCAATTTCAGAAAGTATCAATTTTATTTCAGAAAATATCAATTTTATTTCAGAAAGTATCAATTGAATTTCAGAAAACATCTATTTAATTTCAGAAAGTATCAGTTGTATTTCAGAAAGTATCAATTGTATTTCAGAAAATATCGATTGAATTTCAGAAAGTATCAATTTTATTTCAGAAAGTATCAAATGAATTTCAGAAAACATCAATTGAATTGCAGAAAGTATTAATTGTATTTCAGAAAGTATCAATTGTATTTCAGAAAACATTAATTGAATTTCAGAAATCATCAATTGCATTTCAGAAATTATTAATTGTGTTTCAGAAAACTTCAATTGAATTTCAGAAATCATCAATTGCATTTCAGAAAGTATCAATTGTGTTTCAGAAAACATCAATTGAATTTCAGAAAACATCAATTGAATTTCAGAAAGTATCAATTGTATTTCAGAAAGTATCAATTTTATTTCAGAAAGTATCAATTTTATTTCAGAAAACAGCAATTGAATTTCCGAAAGTGCCAATTGTATTTCAGAAAACATCAATTGCATTTCAGAAATTATCAATTGTATTTCAGAAAATATCCATTGAATTTCAGAAATCATCAAATCAATTTCAGAAAGTATCAATTGTGTTTCATAAAACATCAATTGAATTTCAGAAAGAATCAATTTTATTTCAGAAAGTATCAATTTTATTTCAGAAAACATCAGTTGTATTTTCGAAAGTGCCAATTGTATTTCAGAAAACAACAATTGAATTTCAGAAAGTATCAATTGAATTTCAGAAAACATCAATTGAATTTCAGAAAGTATTAATTGTATTTCAGAAAGTATCAATTGTATTTCAGAAAACAACAATTGAATTTCAGAAAGTATCAATTTTATTTCAGAAAGTATCAATTTTATTTCAGAAAACATCAATTGAATTTCAGAAAGTATTAATTGTATTTCAGAAAGTATCAATTGTATTTCAGAAAATATCGATTGAGTTTCAGAAAGTATCAATTTAATTTCAGAAAATATCAATTTTATTTCAGAAAGTATTAATTGAATTTCAGAAAACATCAATTTAATTTCAGAAAGTATCAATTGTATTTCAGAAAGTATAAATTGTATTTCAGAAAACAACAATTGAATTTCAGAAAGTATCCATTTTATTTCAGAAAGTATCAATTGAATTTCAGAAAACATCAATTGAATTTTAGAAAGTATCAATTGTATTTCAGAAAGTATCAATTGTATTTCAGAAAACAACAATTGAATTTCAGAAAGTATCAATTTTGTTTCAGAGAGTATCAATTTTATTTCAGAAAGTATGAATCGAGTTTCAGAAAACATCAATTGAATTTCAGAAAGTATCAATTGTATTTCAGAAAGTATCAATTATATTTCAGAAAACAACAATTGAGTTTCAGAAATTATCAATTTTATTTCAGAAAGTATCAATTTTATTTCAGAAAACATCAATTGAATTTCAGAAAGTATTAATTGTATTTCAGAAAGTATCAATTGTATTTCAGAAAACATCAATTTTATTTCAGAAAGTATCAAGTGAATTTCAGAAAACATCAATTGAATTTCAGAAAGTGTAAATTTTATTTCAGAAAACATCAATTGTATTTCAGAATGTAACAATTGTATTTCAGAAAACATCAATTGAATTTCAGAAAGTATCAATTGTATTTCAGAAAACATCAATTGTATTTCAGAATGTAACAATTGTATTTCAGAAAACATCAATTGAATTTCAGAAAGTATCAATTTTATTTCAGAAAACATCAATTGTATTTCAGGAAACATCAATTGACTTTCAGAGAACATCAATTGAAGGTTTTGAGTTATTTTCTTCGTGAAACTTTTTTTATGCGGTCCCTATTCACCGCATAAAAAAAAATAATTTTTAGTTGTGCTGCGAAAACTATTTTTTATAGGTGCTTGTCAAGTTTTGTGAGATATTTTTTTATGCGTTTTTTTAATGCTATCCCTATTCATCGCACAAAACCAGGTTTACGTTTATTTGAATGTTTTTAAAAAAAAAAGTTTAAATAAAATAGGACAAACCTTAACAAAAACAAAGACAATCTCAATCCTAGTAAGTATTTGTGAGATCTACTGGAGAAAAGATTTCGTCAGCATGTAAAAAGAACTCGTAAAGGGTTATGCAGCGAGACTGGGTGAAGATTTCGGCTGAGGAAACAAAGAAGTTGTTAAATGCAATGCCAAATAGCAAAATATTCAATTTAATTTTTTTCATTATTTATTTATATTTTGGATGCTATATTTCCTCGTTCTAATGAATATAACCAATTAGCCGTCAACTAAGCGACTTCACATTAAAATTTTCATAAATCAGAAAGTGGTGTTACTCTGGTTGGAATGTGGGGCATTCATATATTTCTTAAAGTTCTGTCTGTCTATGTTGGTTTTGATTTTAAATTCATATGTACCACCCTTCAAAACCCTCCAAAATGTTAGAGTTTTGTTAAATTAAGCAGCATCGGGCATGTGCTTTATACCAGTGGATAGGCCCTGCAAATACTATTCAAATAATGTTCAATTTGTATATGGTTTCATGGGATCAAATGTTAATCTTCTCGAAAAAAAAAAACGAAGAGACGGCCATTATTGACACCTACTTTAAACCCCTTAGATATAAGCTTAGATAAATAATAACAGATCACTAATTTTGTCCCATTCTCTAATATATCCAAGTTTAATCGCAATCTGCGATGGGCCGCCATTAGTTCTTCCTTGTGAGTCAATTGAGAATACAATACAAAATATAATGACAATTACAGAAAATGTGAGCATGCACCCAAGTTTTACACTTTCACATCTTGGACTTCAAACATTTGGCTCCTTGCTCTTTCAGACCTTTATAGATATTCCGAATATATATTCATGAACATTTCTGACTTTTATAATAGCAACTAAAAGGGGAAATTAATGGGAAAACACAGAAGGATAAAGAAAAAGAAGCTAAATATGAAATCATAATGAACCAGTTACGCTCCATATCATCAATATTGCCGTCAACCTCATCAACCGAAATTTTACGTGCATTCGATTATTATCACTTGCTATGTTCAATGAAAATTTTAAAAGTTAATTAATTAACGCACATAAGCATTGTTGTCGCTACTGTCTACAAAAAAAAAGTAAAAATACACATGTGCTGAAATATTAGCCTTATAGTTCCAAATGAGCTGACCACTATATGAAAAATCAAAATGCCAGAAGCAATTTTCCCATATTGTAGAATTTAAAATATCCTCTCTTACCTCAAATAATAAATTCACAAATATTACATTTTGATGTTTAGTTAAAAGGTCATTTACAATAGACTTGAAAATTGTATATCCTTAACATTAAGTTAAATGTCCTTTGTGTATACGAATGGATAGCTTGTTGTTATTTTTGAGCCTAAGAGCAACAATACCAGTTTTTGATTATCATAAATGAATATTCTAGTAAATGTATGAACTTCACAACAATTGGTTTCTAGTTTTTTAAATTTAGCTCATTTAACTAGTTTCTCTAAAGTTACTGTTTGATTTCCTTGAAGTGTTTATTTTTTCCATGTTATGTTTTTTTTTTACCATGTTAGAGTGGACGTGGAATGCTTGTTTGATATCTGATTGCCTGATTGTACCAAACGGAAAAATACCACATGATTCGATAACGAACAATGTACAGTTTGACACACGTAGCCATGTGCTTTAGGGATCTAGTAACCTTTAAAATAACAATTTCAATTAACTTATTTTATCGTCTATGTACAAGTAGTTCCAAGAATAAATATTTAGTTGATAAAAAAGAAAAAAAAATTAATTAAAATTTTTGTTTTAAAAAAAGAATGTCAGGAAATTCTTCACATAAAAAAGCTATAAACACAAACAATTTCTAATTATTTTCCGTTAGAGAAAAACATGTTAAGGAAAATGAATGAAACTACTTTGTGGCTTTCATAGAGAATGTTTTCAATATACAAGCGACTTAATAACTTCAGTTAAAAATGTATGTACTCATTTTTTAAAGCTGAAAATTTCTTTTATTTTAACCATTTTTGTAAGTAGAAAATCTGCCTTCTACAAACCTATATATAGTCTATATATATATCTATACCAATATAATAATGAGTAAATGTATATTTGCTTGTAGTCTCCATAACTACCCATCTGATTTGAAAAAAGTTGGTTCCAATATTTAGAAAGCTCCTTAAGGATGGAAATAGTCTATAATGTTTTTTAGATTTTTTTAGTGAATTTTTAATAACATATATTGAGCACTATGACAGAGGGAGCTTTGCAAGTTACTGTGATGTCACCTATTATTTATGCTAGTAGCCATGCCATAAATGGGCGGCGTCGGATAAGTGGACGTGGCACCTCCCTTACAAAGTAATAATTCAATATAGCAGATTCCAGCCTCGAAATTCGAGTATAAATTTTAGGAAATTTTATTTTTTCATTAAATAAAGACCCTAAAGGTATGCTAATCAATTATAGCCAATTCATAAATCAACACATAAAAACAAACTCATTTTTATTACAAACACATTCACAAATTTAATAAACACACACATAGCATATTGTACAAATTTGTGTATGTGTTAGTAGAAAATTTAAATGCAATTTACTCAAGACAAAAGAAAAAATTTAAAAATCGGTAAATCCGCAAAACGGCTAAAAAGAAATATCTTTCAAATAATATGCATTTGGTTAAAATCGGAATAAAACAGTAGAACAAAACATCGGTCACAATAAATCGCCTAGCCTATTAATATTATAGATTATATATTTCATCTACTATGAAAGAGACAGCTTTACAAATTTGTCTGAGGTAATCTATTATTAATATGACTAGTCGGACAAATAATGTGCGGAATCGGACCAATGGGCGTGGCATCTCCCATACAAAGTAAGTATACAATAACATATATCTGGAGTACTGTAATAGTGAGATTCTTGGGACTTTGCCTCAGCTCATAAGTTGTTCTTATGACTAGTCGAACAGAAAATGGGCATGATCGAAGCAGTGGGCGTAGTGCCGACCATACAAAGTAAGTATACAATTTCATATAAGAAAGTACCTTTTCTCCAAAGAGTACGTTTTCTTAGGAAAATATACCTTTCCTTAAAAAAGTTACCGTTTCTTTAAAAAGTCCCCTGTTTTAAAAAAAATGCCTTTTCCCATAAATGCGCCTTTTCTTAAATAATTACTTTCTCTTAAAAAGTACATTTCCTTTGAAAAGCAAGTTTTCTTAAATAGTACGATTCCTTAAAAAAGTACTTTTTCTTTAAAACGAACTTTTCTAAAAATCTAACTTTTTAAAAAAATTATCGTCCATTTAAAAAAATTATCGTCTTAAAAAGTGTATTTACTGCAAAAAGTACATTTTCTTAAAAGATTTTGTTTTCTTAGAAAGTACATTTTTCTAAAAAGTATCTTTTCAAAAAAGTATTTTAAAAAATAACCTTTTCCTTAAAAAGTACATCTTAAAGAACTAACTTTTCTTAAAAATGTGCCTTTTCTTAAAAAAGAACCTTTTCCTAAAAAGGTACATTCGCTTTAAAATGCGCATTTCCTTTTAAAAGTAAATACTATTTAAAAGGTACCTTTCTCTTCAAAAGGAACTTTTCTAAAAATCCAACTTTTTTAAAAAATAATCGTCTATTAAAAACTTCCTCCTTTAATCATACCGCTTCTTAAAAAGTATAAGTACATTTTCTTAAAAAAATTAATTTTCTTAAAAAGTACATTTTTCTAAAAAGTACCTTTTCAAAAAAGTACTTCAAAAAAAGACCTTTTTTTTTAAAAGGTTCTTCTTAAAAAACTAACCTTTCTTAAAGAAGTACATATGGTTAAAATGAATCTTATCTTAGAAAAGTACTTTTTCTTAAGAAAGCACCTATTCTTCCAAAAGTAAGTTTTCTTAAGAAAAAGTACCTTTCCTTATAAAGTTAGTTTTCTTAAAAGTTACCGTTTCTTTAAAAAGTCCCTTGTTTAAAAAAATGCTTTTTCCCATAAATGCGCCTTTTCTTAAATAAGTACTTTCTCTTAAAAAGCACATTTTCTTGAAAAATCCCTCTTCTGAAAAAGTACATTTTCTTCAAATTTTATATTTTCTTAAAAACTGCATATACTTAAAAACGTACCATTTCTTAAACGTATAATTTTTTGAAAAAAGTACATTTTCTTCAAAAGTACATATTAGAATATTATCTTTTCTTTAAAATGTATATTTTCCTAAAAAGTATATTTTCTTAAAAAAAAAAAAATACCTTCTCTCAAATAAGTACCTTTTCTTAAAAGCATACTTTTTCTAAACATAGCTATTTTCCTTAAAAAAACCATTTCCTTTAAAAAGAAGATTTTCTTAGAAAGGTACATTTTCTTAAAAAGTACTTCTTTTTAAAAAATATTTCTTTTTAAAAAGTACTTCTTCTTAAAAAACTACCTATTATTAAAATGAATCTTTTCTTAGAAAAGTAGCTTTTCTTTCCTAAACATATAACTGGTGTACTATCAAAAGGAAAGCCTTGACACTTTGCATGAGCCCATCAGATATCAATATGAGTAGTCGAACAAAAAATTGGCGGTATCACACCAATGGGCGTGGCACTCCACATAGAAAGTAAATATTAAATGTCATATATCTGGAGTACTGTAAAAATGGTAGCCTTGTGACTTTGCCTGATCACATATGATACTTATGTGATTAGTCGAACAAAACATGGGCATGATCGGTGCAGTGGGCGTAGTACCGCCCATACAAAGTAAATATATAAAATCATATTACTGGTTTTCTATAATAGATATTAATGTGAGTAGTATGATGAAAATTGCGCGTGTTGGTATTAGTGGGCATCGCACCTCCTATACGAAAAACAATGAAGTACTACGAAAGCGACAGTGTTGAAACTTTTGGCAAGTAAATTTATTATCAATGTGAGTAGTCGAGGAAAATATGGACGGAATCGACGAATTCAAAAATTAAAAAGAGCCAAGTGGAAATCGCCAAAACCTTAAATCGCGAAAAACAAAAATCGTCAAAAACATAAATTTTCAAAAATCGCTAAATCAAAAATCGCTAAAATGAAAAATTGCCAAATGATATTCTAAGTTTAAGGCCAATAGTAAAGTGTGGTCAGATTTAATTTGGAAAATCCATGTTCTCATGGGCAGTTATATGTGACTTGCTACAGAGTAGGAACGCCGCAAAATTTGTTAGTTGTTGCACCGAATGAAAAAAGAAAAAATATTGTATGTGCTCGTATATCAGCAAGCATTTAAATAAAAAAATTTTAAATAAATAAAATGAAATATTTCAATTGCTCAATACTAACTTCGTGGGAAAAATTGATTATGAAACAAGTAAGAGTGTTAAATTCGGCTGTGCCGAATCTTTGACACCCTCCACCTAGGTTTGAGTATTGATAATAAATGTAAACAAAATATTTGAATATTTGAAATATTTGTTAAACTTAATACCAAATTATTTCAGCTAATTCTTTGGTTTGATCTGGATTTCTGTTTATTCCAAGAGTTGGTATATAGAACTCTCTCACATTAGTAATTCGCGCTCCAGCGAGGAAAGATCGTTTTCGTCTTTTCTATTGTTTCGGATAAAAGAAAACACGTTTCGGTGTTTGCTTTTTGGTCATCGTGGTTGCTGATCGGCATGCATTTAGGTTATATACCTCTAGGCATGCGTTTCCGGTTATACTTCTCGTTTAATTTTGTTTTTGCTAATTAAATACCTCGCCCTAACCTCCATTGCGAAGGTAATAGTTGTGTAGGGTGGCTATACGCATTAAATCGTGCTAATAGGAGATGGCTGTATAGTTTCTTTTAACTGGCCAAATAATTCTTCATTGCGGCCATATAGGTAGGATCGAGTAACAAAATAATAACCAAAAAAAAAGCTCTCTGAATTTTTTTTTGTTAAAATATAAAAGGAAGTTTTCACTATTTACACAATACAATACAATATCTAATCCAGTGATGCCAACTTTTGATTTTAAATTAAATTTTGTTAATTAAATATATTTTCATTTATTAACTCCGAATAGTACTACCTGGGAATTATTATCGAACTTCAATTTTTTGGGTTTTACTTTGCCTACCATGAAGTCAAATTTTGAAGTCATCATGAACACTGGTTCAAATTAGGGATGCCAAACGCAAAAAACCATGTGTCCCAAAAATTTTAAATAAAATAATTTTGTATCTTTATCATCCAAAAAAATTGTGCAAAATAATATATAAATCACATTCTCATCAAATTGCGCTTTATTTATGTAACAATTTTTATGTTCGCAATTCTCAATTATCATTTGAGGTTTTCTAAACTTCCTTGAATTTAAATTAATGCTTTCTTATCCTGAAATGCTATTAATGTCTCCTGCATCGCAATATTTTTTTTTAATTTCAGTTGATTTTTTAAATATAAACATATTTGATGTTTTCTGAATTTCAATTTGTGTTTAAAGAATAAAATTTATATTTTAACAATACAATTGATATCTTCTAAATTTCAAGTTATTATTGCCGACGTTATAATATGATTTTCTGAAATTGTTTGATATTTTCTAATATATAATTGAAAATCTAAATTCCAGTTTGATTGGAAAATTTAAAAGGTGCAATTTTGTATTTATGTCAATAGTAATAATTTAGTAATTATAAACAATTTTTAAAAATTATATGTAATCGCAATCAGATATTTTGTAGGTAAAGCAGAATAATAATTTTATATATGGGGGGTTTCATGTCAAGTGCACCAACTTTTGAAACCGATGTCTTCCGATCGGGATGAAATTTGCACCAAGGTTAGGTCTATTAGATAGTAGTTTAGACACAATTTTTCAATAAGATCGGTCCAGATCTCTCTGAGTTAGAGGGGATCAAAATTTGACATTTTGGCCAAACAGGTGTTTTTTGTCATCAAAGTAACTTATTACCCATTGTTCTTAGAAAATTTTCTCCCAAATAGTTTAGATAGCTATTTCTTCAATATTTCGGAAAAAAATACTTTAAAAAAAAATTTTTTTTTGACTTTTTTTTTTTGCTAAAATAAAGCATTTTTTGCCTTTTTTCAAAAAGTGAATTTTTTTTTTTCATAAGAAAGCTTAGGATTTTTCCTTTAAGAGCTTTTTGGTCGCTTAGTGGGATGGGAGTGGGATATCTATCAAATTAAATGTTTTGTAACTCAATGCAACGGTTTTTCAATTTTTCCCAAATGCACTAATTTGAATTTTTTCCTATTTGTGTGTAAAACCTTACAAATAAAACTTATACTGAGAAACTAGACAAATTAACCTTTCCGAAGGTATGTAACATACCTTCATAACATAACAGAAGAGAATGGTTATCTGTAACCTGAAAGAGTTATTTGCAACATTTCAATCTGAACACGAGGATTTAGAATTGGCTTCACGAAATTAACCCAAATTTACCATGAAAATGTTAAACTGATGTTGAAGGAAATCAACTTAAAGTATTTAACAGATGATTCGGCAGAAGATTTACACGATTACCGCGATTGCCTTAAATTGACTATGTGTCCTAATGCAACAACTTCTTGCCACTTAGGTGAATGTACCAATTGCCCGAAAACCACATTCATCAAAGAAAATTTAATCAACTCTTTAGATCGAGAATATATAGAGGAGGTCAAATTTGATTCTTGGATTCAGACTGACAGATGCACATTGAAAACAATCATTTTAAATGTGGATGAATTTGTGAAAGAAATGTGTACAGGATTGCTAAACTTGAGAAACCATGACTTTTTAGTCAAAGAGCAATGGTCATTCTTCAAGGATTTGAAGATACATTTGAAGTCTGGTGAATTCGTTATTTCATATGATTTCGCAGAAAACTATAAATATGTTCTTCAGGATGCCATACAAGCATTCCACTTCAATAACGACCAAGCAACTATATTCACAGTAGTTATTTACTACATGAAAGCTGAAAAACTGGAACACAAAAGTATGGCAATCATATGCGACGATTTAAAACATGATACCGTTGCAGTTTATGAGTACCAGAAGAGTATACTAAAATTTCTAAAATCTAAATTTACAGTAAAGAAGGTATACTATGTTTCGGACGGAGCTCGTCAACATTTTAAGAACAAAAGTAGCTTGGCAAATTTTATGGCCCATTAAAAAGATTTTGGAATGCCAGCTGAGTGACATTTTCATCCTACTGCTCATGGTAAAAGAGCATGTGATGGTATTGGAGCAAACCTTAAAAGAAATGCAGCGAAGTATAACCTCCAGTGCTCTCATCAAGATCGCATCTTAGATGCGACTGCTTTATTCCATTGGGCAAAGAGTTATTGTAAAGAAACTAAAATAGTTTTTAGTAGCAAAGAAGATCATCAGGAAACATTGAAAACACTGAAGAGCAGATTCGATGCTGCTGTAACAATCGATGGCACCGCTCAATACCATGCTTTTATACCGCTTGTCGATAGAAGACTCAAGTTGAAAAAGTTTTCTGCCTCTATTCAATGCGATTTCTTTCCAAAGACAACAAATAAACCAGCAGCGAAATCAACAGCTGAACCTAGTAACGCCAAGAAAGGATTGACTAAAAAACGCTGTAAATAAAGGCGACAAAAAAGCTGGATGAAAGACTGGGTATTTAAAAATTTACAAGACTTAAATACTTCATCAGCTACAATAAATTAATTATAAAAATAGTTATGATATAAATGGATCTAATGTAATTAAGATTAAATTTTAATAAATTATTTATCTTTTTATTTTTAATATTATTAGTATTATACATTAATTTAATTATTATTAAAAATAAATAAAAAATAATAATTTTTCAACATTTCTATAGAAAAAAAGCGATTTTTTTCCTGAGGTTAACATATTCTGGGTATTACAGTATCGAGGGTATAAAATTTTAGTTAGGTATGTTATATACCTTCGGAAAGGTTAATTTGTCTAGTTTCTCAGTATAAGTTTTATTTGTAAGGTTTTACACACAAATAGGGAAAAATTCAAAATAGTGCATTTGTGAAAAATTGAAAAACCGTTGTCTTGAGTTACATTTATTTTGATAGATATCCCACTCCCATCACACTAAGCGACTAAAAAGGTCTTAAAGGAAAAATCCTAAGCTTTCTTATGAAAAAATAAAAAAAAAAAAAAAATTCACTTTTTGAAAAAAAGGCAAAAAATGCTTTAATTTTGCCAAAAAAAAGTCTAAAATTTTTTTTTTTTTAAGTATTTTTTTCCGAAATATTGAAGAAATAGCTATCTAAACTATATGGGAGAAAATTTTCTAAGAACAGTAGGTAATAAGTTACATCGATGAGAAAAACACCTGTTTGGCCAAAATGTCAAATTTTGATCTCTCTCTCCCTCTAACTCAGAGGGATCTGGACCGATCTTGTTGAAAAATTGTATCTGGACTACTATTCGATAGGACTAACCTAAGTTTCATCCCGATCGGAAGACATCGGTTTCAAAAGTTGGTGCACTTGACATGAAATCCCCCATATATATATAACTGTTTTGAAAGCAAAAAAAATTATTTTCCCTGAAACAAAATAAAGTTATTTTCGTGTTTTTCTTTTAATAAATTAATACATAAAATTTTGCTTGGTAAATTTATATTGTTTTTTTTTTATTTACAAATAGGTAGTTCAACATTATTTACTTTAAGTGTTGATGAATTTTTACTCCCTTTATATTAACTCGTAGTGTCTGCTTGTCGAAAAAATTTTGGATTGATTTTTAACCCCTTTCCCGTAACCCACTCGATCTGGAACTTTGCAAAAATGATCTAACAATTTTTTTTTGTGATGCCAAAACAATGGAAACTTTAAAATTTTTATACCAGAGTTAATAAAAAAAAAAATTGCAAAGTGTTAGTTTTTATAATACTATTACCACAAAGACCACAAAAACACAAGTCCAGCTATGATAACAATAGAACATTTAGGGCCATTATTACAACTTGCCTTTAAAGTAAATGTTAGTTAAAGGTAACTTTAGCTAAAGTGAGCAATAAAGTTACCTTTAACTTCTTTTCGTTATTACAACTTCCCATTAAAATAAAATTAATATTTTTGATATTGTGGCAGCACTAAAGGAAACACCGATTACTTTAGACCAAATGAATTGATTTATCAAAATACATAGTGGCAACGTTCCTTTAGTTGTTCGCAAATAAACAATAAAAACAATAGAATAAAAACCCAAAACCTTCATTATAAGTTGCATAGTTGTTGTAAATGTGTAATAAAATTTTTTAAAAATATACAAGCATATATTTAAGTATCTATAAATAAATTTATTTCCAAAACTAAATTGATGTGAATTTCGTCTTCATAGGTCAGAAAATGTGGCAATATTAAATACATAAACCTCACGTTAAAAGTTAAAGGCAACCATATCTTCCCTTTAGCTTATCGGTCACTTTTAGCTTAAAGTATAGTTGTAATAACGAAAAACTAATAATCTGCCTGATAACATCCTAACTTTAGCTATTGGCAAGTTGTAATAATGGCCCTTAGAATAACAACAAGAACAATATAGAAAGATCATATTTTTAATTTTTTTAATTTTTCAGAGATTTCCCTGGACCTGTTCCACCGATTTTAACGATTTTTGAAACAGGAAACTTCCCATGATCTTGGTGCATCATTCCCATGGTTATCCTAGCTGTCCGATTGAGGCCATGATCGTGACAAGAACAACATAGAAAATCATATTTTTTCAAGACTTTTTTTTAGTTCTTCATTGAGATCTCGGGCCCTCTTCAACCGATTTGGACGATTTTAAGTCGAAGACTTTTCAGAAAGTCAGTGAATCACTCGTTATGCAAAAGAGCACCCAAGCTGCCCGATTGAAATTGTCATCGTGATTTCAACAGACGGACAGACGGACAGAAGGACATCGCTATATAAACTCCGCATGTTATAAGAATCACAAATATATATATATATATTTTATGGGGTCCAGAATTTTTTTTCTAATAATTACAAACGGAATGACAAACTTATATACATCCTCTGCACACTGGGTTGGAGGGTATAATAAAACACATCAATAAGTATCGGTAAGTCGCAGCGAAGCACGATAGGTTTTATTAGTATTTAATAAAATAAATTTTTGTTTAAAATAATTAATAATACTTATATGCCCCCCCCCCCCCACAACTAAATATATGTTGTTATGTATTTTATGTTTAATATTTGTTGTTAATTTTAAATATAAAATAAAATCAAAAATTTATATAAGAGAAACCTTGAGAGAGAGCGTGTTAGGTATCCTTAAATAAGAAGACCCCTTTGAAGCCTCTTTAAATAAAACTTTAAATAAGAACTAGTGAGAAATATACAGCCATTGCCAAATTTGGATCACCCTAACTTTTCCACTGTCTTTGTCTGTATCCAGAGTCTGTTTAAAGACCCTCAAACCTTATGCAATGAGAAGACGATTGATTTAATCATTCCTGGGGGTTACAAAATTAATTTTTTTGGGTTTCTGAATATATGTATAATCGAAGGTAGTAACACAATCGGCAGTGAATGTTCCACTCTACTCGGATTTTCTTTGAGCAAAAAACTTAAGAAAAAGGCCTCTCAAATTAGGTTTATGCTTATTTTCTATATCCAATTAGTTGGACATAGGAGATACGGTCTCTAAGACCGACTATAATTTTCTAATTTGTTACTCCTTCACGAGAGGGCGTACTTTAATGGAAATCTAAAAAGCATTTATAGTAATTTTGCTCAGTATTGAACAATGATAGCTTTTCAAAAATGTTCAATTTACAAGCAGACGGATGGATGGACAGAAGCAGCCTAATCGATTACTATATTTTCACCTGTTACTGCAATTGTGGAGAGTGGGGCACACTATTTTTTCAAATTCTTTTTAAGACCCACGCGAGTGGAGAAAGGCGTAACAGTAAAGGTTTTTCAAAAAATATCAAACTTCAGTATTCCGTTTCGTAGGATATTAAAAAAAAAAATTAAATCTATAATATTAATAGACTAGGCGATTTTTTGTGACCGATGTTTTGTTCTACCCTCTTATCCCGATTTTGACCCTACGTATATTATTTGAGAGGTATTTCTATTTTGCCGTTTTGAAGATTTATAGATTTTAGAATTTTTTCCTTTATTTAGAGTAAATTACATTTAAAGTTGCTACTAACACATACATAATATTATACATATGCTATGTGTGGATTCATTAAATTTGTCAATGTGTTTGTTAATGAGTTTGTTATCTTCATTCATAATTATAATAAATCATAAAAGTGTTGGTTTGTGAATTGGCTAAGTTAAAAAAAAAAATAAAGCTGCCTAGAAATTGCACTCGAATTTCGAGGGCAGGAATCTGCTTGTATTATTTATTACTTTTCCGAAAATTTAAAAAAAAAATAAAATATTATTCAAGAAATCAAAACTCCTTTAAAACTATTTAGTAACATTTTGAATTTGTATTAAATTTAAGAGTGAACTTAAGTAGGTTTTAACGTTATGTGGAGTGCCTGATACTTTATTAAATAATTCACTATAGTTATTTATAATCATTAAAGAAACTGCATTATTTCTTTTTTTTTAACAAAATCCCTATATAATCTAAAAAGTTGCATGTACTGAAAACATTAACTTATGTCATTAGACTAACGTCAATTGTACACTAAACAAATACTGTCGCTAATAATTATATAGAATCAACAATAAAAAGCAAATCAAGCCCAAATTAATGGGTCTACATACAAATTATAAGTTCAAGCAGATTGTAAAGTTGTTCAACTATGCTAAGCAGAAAACAACAACAACAAAAATATAAAAAAAAATGACAGAAAAAGCTTAGAAATATTTGTTACTTTCCGTTTCCTTTTTAGTTCGGCACCCTTCCACCACCGGAAATTTAACTTGAGCTTTTTATTTTGTTTGGTTGTCAAATAAATAGAAAGAAAAAAATAAACAGTAAAGGCCTGACACCAACACAAATATACGAGTAATATACAAACAAACAGCCACAGAAATGTAACTAGACTATGAGTGTAGCTTTTTTTTTTTTTTTTCTATATACGGATTATAACATAGAAACACCTGTTGAAATTTTAATACCACCACAATAACCATTGTATGTTTGTATGTATGTGGGTTTTATAAAACCTTTTACCACCATTTGCCACATAATTGAAATAATATTCTTGTGCAAGTTTAGTAAATTTTTTTTATTATTTAAATAAATAATGGGAAATTTAATTTCAAGGGTCACTGTAGAACTGTTGTTCATTTAATATAATCAAAATTCACAAAAAGAACAAACCGGTCTAAACTATTTGATATCGCAACCCATGAGTTAAGAAAAAATAATTTTATATAGAAAATAAGCTTAAACAAATTTTGAGTGGCATTGTTATAAGTTTGTTGCCTGTCGATATGAAAAAGTTCATATTTGATGCAATTTTTAAATGGGACCAGATCAAAAAATGGCCGATCATAATCATTTTTTGCAAAATCTCTTATGTTTGTCGAAAACATATAAAACTAAATTTAAAAAAAATCTATGAACTATTTGTTTTTTTTTTTTTGATATATTTACACAAGTGATTATGGGTAATCAGCTTTATATGGGTGCTATGTCTAAAAATGGTCCTACAGGGTTTAATTTTGAACTACTGACTAACGCATACCTAAACGCCAAATTTTATCGATATGTTTTTTGATAATCTGAACCTTACAACTATTTTAGTTGGTCTGATAGGAGTTATTTGTATTCGAGCTAGGTCTGAACATACACCGATTGTTACCAACTTAAATAGCGGTACTCCAATACCCATTAAAAGCTTTTATATCAAATTTTATCAAAATATATTCATATTTGTGACCTCTAGTTTGTATACAAGGTTTACATGGACACAAAGACAGACGGACAAACATCGGCATTTTGGGGTAGATACAAACATCAGCGCACATACATTGTACTCTGGCCACCGTACGATATCGACTATACGATATCCTATATCATGCGATTAGCGAAGAGCTCTCAAGTCCGACTAATTGAATATAGAAATAAGCATAAATCAAATTTGAGTGGCATCTATAATATTAATAGGCGAGGCGATTTCTTGTGACATATGTTTTTTTCTACCGTTTTATCCCGATTTTGACCAAAGGCATATTATTTGAAAGGTATTTCTTTTTGGCAGTTTTGCAGATTTATAGATTTTTAAATTTTTTCCTTTATTTTGAGTAAATTGTCTTTAAAGTTGCTACTAACACATACATAAAACTATACATATGCTATGTGTGTGTCTATTAAATTTGTTAATGTGTTCGTTAATGAGTTTGTTATCTTCATTCACAATAATAATAAACCATAAACGTGTTGGTTTGTGAATTGGCTAAGCCTAGAAATTGCACTCGAATTTCGAGCGCTGGAATCTGCTAGTTGTTATACCCTATACCACTATGTGGTTTGGGTATAATGACTTTGTGCTGCTGTTTGTAACAACCAAAAATATTTGACCTAGATCCATCTTTAATTATACCGATCGAATCAGAATCACTTTTTGAGTTGATTTAACAATGTCCGTCCGTCCGTCCGTCCGTCCGTCTGTGTGTCCATGTAAACCTTGTAATCAAACTGCAGGTCGCAAATATGAATATATTTTGATGAAATTTGGTATATAAGCTTCTATCGGCCATGGGATGAACGCTATTGAAATTGGTGAGAATCGGTCCATGTTCAGACCTAGCCCCCATACAAATTACCCCTATGAAATCGACATAAATTGCCATAAGATCCAAATTGTCATATAGATCTTACTCAAATTGGGTTTATATGCGTTCATTACATCCATTAATGAGTAGTCCAAAAATGATCCCTTTGGCCCCATATAGGGCTGCTTCCCGATCTTCACTTAAATCTATTAAAAAACAAAAATAATGCACTGATTCCTCTCAAATTTTGTTTGTATATATTTTTGCAAAATACAAGAGACTTTACCAAACATGATCAGGCTTGGTCCATTTTTGGACCTAGTCCCCATATAGATATAGCATCCGATATGAACTTTTTCATATCTGCAGCCAAAAAAATTAATAAAAATCCCACTCAAATTTGGTTTGTGCTTATTTTCTATGTCCAGTTAGTTGGGCCTAAGAATAGGGTTTCTAAACGCATGGTATAGGGTATCGCATAGTCGGTCTAGACCGACTATAATTTTCTTACTTGTTTTCAATTTGTTTGGCTGTAGATATGAAAACATTCATATCGGGTGATACATTTATATGGGGACTAGGCCGAAAAATGGACCGATCATGTCCGTATTTAGTACTTACTTATTATTTTCCAAACCTAATTTGGAAAAAACAATGGCAACATTTTTGTATTTTGATAGATTTGAGTAAAGATCGGGAAGCAACTTTATATAGGGGCTATGAGTTGGATATGTCCTATAGAGTTCTTTTTCGGACTACTAATTAATGGGTATAATAAAACATACACAAACCTAAATTGACCGAGATCTATATGATAATTTGCATCTTATGGCTATATAAGTCAATATCATAGGGGTTATTTATATGGGGACTATGCCTGAAATGCAACGTTTTACAATTACCTAAAAGAAAAAAATAACTTGCCCCATAGAATTGTTGCTTTCGTACAAAACTTGCCTATAAAACCCAGCCTATTTGTTAAATTTAGTGTTCGCAGAAAAACCATAAAGCTGCCGTTTTAAAAAGAAACAGTTTATTTGGGATTGTAAATGCCGGGACGTAGCCTCAAGGTATGCTACAAATTTTAATTGTGTTATTTTATGTGTATTGTTAACAATGAAATTAAATAAAACGAAATGTAATATTTTCCAAATTTTTCTTTAACATAATTAAAATTTTGTTTCTGTCTACATTGTTAAACATACAATACATATAGAGGGTATTGGTTTGTGTGTGTGTTTTTTTTTTTTTTTTTTTTTTGTTGCTGATATAAATGTATCTAAATTTATGTGTGTGTGTTTTTTATGTATGTATATATGGTCGTTGTTCTTAAGGGTATAAGTGCGTGTCTTTGCAAAGGCCCACGGCAATTTCACAACAACAAAAAAATATCAAAAAAAAAAAAATAATAAAATATAAAACACTGTACACTGTAGTGGAAATATACAAGTTACAAACATGAGCGAGCTTGTTTGTTAAGTATAACTAAGAGGCTTTGACGTCAACAAAACAACTTAAAAAATAAAATATATAATATATACAATATGAAAAAATGTGATGTTTTTCACTTTTGTTAGCATTAGTGTTATTGTTGTAGTTTTTTTTTTTTTTTTTTTTTTTTACTAAAGTTTAGTTTAGTTCAGTTTAGGTTGGTTTCATTTAATTTTATATTTTTAAAATGTAGTAAGTAGTTGTTTACTTTTATTTCTTTAAGTTAAGACTATTATTAGATTTTTTGTTTAGTTCGGTCTGCGTTAAATAAAGCCTTCAGTAAGCTTTAAAAAATAATAAATTATTTAAATTCTGTATCGCTTTATTTATATATTTTTCTAAAGCATTATTACCACCTTACATCTTAAACAAAAATTTTATTTGCTCTGATTTCTTGAATAAAATTGCAACTTCTTCTAGGTATATATACATACCAGGGTGGCCCTTCATTATATGGAGAAAAAAAAAGTGTTCAAACTCTCGGTCACACCCCCTATAAATATGCGAATAGCAAAAAAAACTGAGAAATACAAAGTTTTGGGCCAATCAAAAAACATTTAGAGGTGGCTCAACGCGATTGAAAATTTCAAGTGTGTTTATATGGGGAAAATATCAGATTTTACGAAAATTTCGTTCTATCGTTTAATTTTTCCGACAAATTAATATATAATTCGGGATGAATAATAAATTATCTTTCCAAAAAGCTATAAGACTTAAAAATCTAACTAAAACTCGCCAAGAAATAGCAAATGCCCCAGACCACTTATGTGAAAAAAAAAACTAGGAGATGAAATTTGATGGCATTTTTTTTTCAATTTAAAAAATTATTTAAAACCAACATTTTGTTTTGTCTCTATACCTGTAAGTACTCAGATATGAAGTATTGTTTTATTACCACCTCGCTAACCTATTAAGCATTGAGACCGAAAATGGAAAATTTTTTGATAAAATTTTGAAAACTCCTTTTTCAAGTTTTGAAAAATTTTCTTTAACAAAATTTAAAAAAATTGATCTAGCTCTTTAAGGTCTTATTAAACACATGTTATTTATTAACTGTGAGAATTTTTAGGTAAATCCCTATGCCAGAATTTTTTTGGCAAGGATTTTATTTTTGCGGATTTCGAGAAAAATGGGATTTTTGTAAAATATTCTATAAATGTACTATTTCTAAATACTTTGTATCAAAAAATTAATCACTTTTCTACTTTTAAATGTTATATTTTATCTTAATAGCCTAGCGTTTCGGAAAAATATATTATGACCCCATTAACTCTTTTGGAATTGGGGTCACATATGACCCCAAGCTAATAAAAGACAATTTATTCAAAAAATTCAAATATTTTGTAGTTGCTATTGAATTTTTAGATGCGACGGTTAAAATATAATAACCAAATGCGTAGAACTTCCGTTCCAAAAATTTGGGATAAATCCGAGAACATTAACTCATTATTTGCCAAGACCAGGTTTGGATTTTAAGATATTTTTAATTAAAAATTACCGAAAACGAGTTTTTCTATTAAACTCGATGAAACCACTATTTAGAATTGAAGATATATAATTTTGTTAATTTTTATTTATTGAACCCTTCAGTGGTCCTGGGATCAAAATAATCCACTGCAATATATCTTTGGTGCAATTATCTGCTTATTGCCCGCGAATATAAATTAAAACAACTTTTATCCAATTTTGTTATAAAGTATTTAATGTATAAAAAATGTCTATATTTTTCTAAATAAAATAAGAAGACCCACAAATGACCCAAAGCTAATAAAAGACAATTTGTTGAAAAGGATATGATATATAAAATTAATTCTATTTATTTTGATATATTTAAGGATTATTTAATGTGCGATTAAAATTATTTTCTGTAAGATAAAATATAACATTCAAAGGTAGAAAAGTTATGAATTTTTGATACAAAGTATTTAGAAAGAATACATTTACAGAGTATTTTACAAAAATCCCATTTTTCTCGAAATCCGCAAAAATAAACTCATTGCCAAAAAAAATTCTGGGATAGCGAATTGCTTAAAAATTCAGATAGTTAGTCTGTAGCATGTACTTAACAAAACCTTAAAGTGCCAGATCCATTTTTTTAAATTTTCTTTAAGAAAATTTTTTGAAACTTAAAAAAGGAGTTTTTAAAATTTTATCAAAAAAATTTTCCATATTCGGTCTCAATGCACAATTGGTTAACAACGTGGAAATAAAACAATGCTTCATATCTGATTACTTATAAGTATAGAGACAAAAAAAATTATGGCTTTAATCAATTTCTCAAAGTTGAAAAAAATTCTATCAAAATATTTTTGGCACAAAAGTGGTCTGGGGCATTTGCTATTTCTTGGCGAATTTTTATTCGATTTTGAAATTTTACAGCTTTTTGAATAGATAATTTAATACTGATCCCGATTCTTATAACAACTTGTCAGAAAGATTAAGCTATAGAACGTAATTTTCGTAAAATCTAAAAAAAGGAATATTTTCCCCATATAAATAATTTCAAATTTTCAATCGATTTCCGGCGCGACTTTTCTTTATCCGCTTACCCCCAAAATTCACATTTGTTAGTTTTATATTGAAAGGTAATAAACTGGAACCCGCCTATACCCAAAATCGCATTTTAATTTTGTCAAGGACCACTCTAATATACATATATATACTAAATGTATTTTATTGTAGGGCCTAAGGTGTCAGCTTTTCAAATTATGTTTTGTTAAAAAAATCATTATTACAGAATATTTTATATAACTACCAAAGAATTCCAACCGAAGTTAATTCTATTCATATGCCGTCTATACGAATTATTACAGATCCATTTCTTTTTAATCTTTACACTATTTTTCTTGTAATTCTCTGTGAATAAGTAGCAAATATTAAATTCGCTGTAATTTTGCAAAGTAAAGTAGTTGCTTTTCAAAATAATTTTTGGTTCGTGAAAATATTTTTCTGTCATCATTTTATAAATCAAGCTATCTTAAGAAATCGGTACGATGCGGCTCAATAAAAATGTAGAAAGAATTAAATGTATCGAGGGCTTATATTCAAAAAGTGCTATCTACATTTGACAGCAATATTAATTTTTGATTTCAAACTGTTGTCTAATATAACTGTCAAATATACTATTAATTTTGATATCATACATGTTTAGTATGACTATTTCTTAATAGATATTGTAGCAAATCGATCGACAAGCACTTTGAGATCTTACTAATAAATTGGTTCTACACGCCCTCGATATACAAAACTAAAAATTCAGTTTCGTTAAAAACATTTTTGTTTTTGTTAAACATAATAAACTTTTTTCTAAAAAAATACATTCTCCTTAAAAGTATATTTTCTTCAAATATTACTTTTTCATAAAAAAGTAACTTTTCTTCATAAAGTACATTTCCTTAAAAAACTACCTTTTCTTAAAAAAGTACTTTTCTTAAAAAATCACTTTTATTAAAAAGTATCAGGCCTTACAAAAGAATTTTTTCTGGAGTATCCCTTTCCAAAAAAAGCATATTCTCTTAAAAAAATAGCTTTAATTATATATAGCAGTACCATTCTAAGTTTATCCAGCTAAATTGGTTATTTTGTGAATGAAAGTAATTTCAACAGACAGACAACCAGATGGAATTCGCTATATTGACTCGAGTTGTTATAAGCGAAGATATATAATTAATGGAGTCGCAAATCCATTTTTCGATGCGTCACAATCGAAATGGGGCTTTAGAAACCGTTTCTTTAGAAATTCAAATTTTGTTTAAAAAGTACATTTTCTTAAATAAGTGCCTTTTCTTCAAAAAGCAGTTTTTCTAAAAAATGTACATTTTCTTTTTTAAAAACACATTTTTTAAGTAATTTTTTTCAAGTACCTTTTTTTGATATAAGTACCCTTTTTAAATTTTTAAAAAAGTGCCTTTTAAAAAAAGTTTATTTTCTTAAGAATTACATGTCCTTAAAAAGCACCTTTTCTTAAAAAATACCTTTTCATAAGAAAGTACTTTTACCTAATAAAGCATATTTTCTTAAAAACATATTTTTCCTTAAAAAAGTACGTTTTCTAAAAAAATTTTCTCAAAAAATAAATACCTTTTGTTAAGAATAAAGTATCCCTAAAAAGTACATTTTCTTAAAAAAGTATCCTATCATAAAAAAGTAATTTTTCTTAAAAAGCATTTTTTCTTAAAATAATATTTTCTTTAAAAAAAAAAACACATTTTTTAATAAAAGATACTTTTCTTAAAAATTGACCCTTTCTAAAAAAAGTATTTAAGAAAAAAACCTTTTCTTAAAAAATAATATTCATAGTAAATTAAATTTTCATAAGAATTTACATTTCCCTAAAGAAGTACCTTCTCTTAAAAAAGTATTTTTCTTAAAAAAAAGTACTTTTTTCTTAAAAAAAAGTACTTTTTTCTTAAAAAAAATTTTTCTTAAAAAAATAAAACTTAATAAAATTTAAGCCAATCTCACATCATAGGAAATAGTTTTTTCTTGAAAAATCATTTTTTTCTTAAAATAATTTTTTTCTTAACAAAGTACCTTTTCTTTATTTTTTCTTAATTTTTCTAAAAAAATATTCTCTTAAAATATTTCCTTACTTGAGAAACTACCTTTTCTTAAATAAGTACCTTTTCTGAAAAAATTAGTTTTCTAAAAAAAAATACATTTGATTGAAAAGTGCCTTTTCCGAAGAAAGTGAATCTTCTTAAAAAGCAGATTTTCTTTAAAAAAAGGACCTTTCTCAAAAAAATAATTTTTCTTGCGGAGGTGTCCTTTTCGAAAAAAAAAAGAAAAAATTTGTTTGCATTTCAATTGTGACCAGCTTAGCCGTTTTTGTTTGGAAAAATTTTACCGAAAACTAAAAATCAAATAACATATTGGTCTAACCAAACCTACACAAGGAAATTTTTTAAAATAACAAATTTTCTTGAAAAATTGTGTCTCCTAAAAAGTACGCTTTTTTAAATAAAATTATTTTTCTTATGGAGGTGTGCTTTTCCTCAAAAAATTTTACTTATCTTAAAAAAATACGTTTTCAAAAAAAAAAAAACCTTTTCCTCAAAAGGTTCCTTTTTCTAAAAATATCGTATTTTCTTAAAAAAGTAAATTTTCCTAAAATATTATATTTTCTTCAAAAAGTACAATTTCTTAAAAAGCAATAATATTTTCTTAAAAAAAGTAAATTTTTTAAAAAAGTACATATTTTTAAAAAAAGAAAATTTTCGTTCCAAAAACAGTACCTTTTTCTGGAAGAAGAACCTTTCCTTTAAGAAGTACCTTTGCTTACAGAAGTACTTATTTAAAAAAAATAATCTTTTGTTAATAAGTATTTTTTTTTTTATTACATTTTCTTAAAAAAATAAATTTTTCTCTAAAAGTAAATTTTCTTAAAAAATTCTAAAAGTACCTTTTAAAAAAATAAACAAGTAAGAAATTATAGTCGGTCTACGCCGACTATACGATACCCTATATCATGGTTTAGAGACCCTATTCGGTCCTACTAATTCGATATAGAAAATAAGCATAAACCAAATTTGAGTGGCATTGTTATTAATTTTTTTGGCTTCAGATATGAAAAAGTTCATATCTGATGGTATATTTATATGGGGACTATGTCGAAATATGGACCGATCCTGATCATATTTGGTAATGTCACTTATATATTGAAAAAATATATACAAACCAAATTTGAGAAAAATCTGTGCAATATTTTTGTTTTTCGATAGTGAAGATCGGGAAGCAGCTCTATATGGGGCCTATGACTAAGAATTGTCCTATAGAGATTTTATTTGGACTACTGATTAATGGATATAATGAACACATATAATCCCAATTTGACTGAGATCTATATGATAATTTGGATCTTATGGCAATTTATGTCGACTTCATAGGGGTCATTTGTATGGGGACTAGTTCTGAACATGGACCGAATTTCACCAATTTCAACAGCGTTCATCTTATGGCCGACGAAAGCTTATGTACCAAATTTCATCTAAACATATTCATATTTGCGATCTGTAGTTTGATTACAAAGACGGAAAGTGATTCAGAGTCGATCGCTATAATAAAAGATGGGTCTAGGTCAAATATTTTTTGTAGTTACAAACAGCAGCACAAAGTCATTATACCCAAACCACATGTTGGTATAGGGTATAAATACCTCTTATAAAAAACCAGCTTTTCCTCAAAAAAATTACGTAATCTTAAAAAAAACCTTCTTGTAGAAAAGTGCCTATTCGTATAAAAGTACCATTCCTTAGAAAAATATCTTATTTTAAAAATTACCCTTTCTTAACGGAGTGCCTTTTCTTAAAAAAAATAAATTTTCTTAACAAAAGCATCTTTTCTTAAAAAGTACACTTTCTTTAAAAAAAGCTTTTCTTAAAAAAAGTACATTTTCTTTAGTAAAGAACATTTTCTTAAAAAAGAACCTTTGCGTAAGTAGTACCTTTTTAAAAAAGTATCTTTGTTAAGACAAGTGCCTATTCTTAAAAAGGTACCAATTCATAAAATATTACCTTTTCTAAATTACCTTTTTCTTTAAGAACCACCATTTTTGAGAAAAGTATCTTTTCTTAAAATCATAATTTTATTTCAAGTACCTTTTTTAAGAAAATTACTTTTTCTGAAAAAGTATTATCATAATTTTCTAACTAGTAAAATCATTAGAATACAAGTTCAGCTATTAAGGATTTGGCCCAGCCGAATTATGTTTTTTTGTTTTTTTTTTATATTAAAATGTTACAATATTTCATGAAAATTATATTTTAAGCACCTTTCTACTTTTTTTTAATATTTAGAATTTTAGAAATCTCTTCTCACCAAATCTTCTCTTTGTTACTAGATTATTATTATAATTAATTTAAATTATTAATGTTTCAGAATTTTTTTCTAACTTCTTAGAAATTTGTTACAGGCCATAATTAATTACTAAGACTGGCCACTGCTTAACGTTAAAGCCAGAAGCCAAAGAAAAATTCAATTATTATATTTATGCTTATTACCTCATAAAACCTTGACTTAATTTACGACGACACACATTTATAACAAACATAATTATAGCTTTTGTTTTTCTTTTGCGTTCTATAAAGATTCCAATAACACATATATAAGAAACCTGTATCATTCTTCTCAAGTGACTGACTTCTGTGCCGAACAATATATCAATTAATTTGGTGAAATTTTCTTTATTTGTATATCTTCTTATTTGGTTTGCAACTTATTTTGTGTAGCAGTTATGGAAATAAATATGAAGACAATGAATACAAGCATATGACTTGCAGGATTAATTATGTTAACAACATGACTAGTAGTCTTGTGGTAAATCATGCGTGCACGTCATGGTCCGTTTTCAAAAAAAAAAAAAATATAAAAATAAATAAATAAATAAAATAAAAATTTAATACGATCTGTACATTCGCAAAATATAATTGAAATAGTATTAACGGATTTTAGACAGACGATGATATAGTTTTTTGTTAGCATTTTTCCGTAACTCCTTAGTTAATTGCTTCGAGTTGATAAACACACATTTTTCTTCGTATTCATATTCTCTGTTTTATTTTTTTTTTTATTTATTAATTTTTTTTTGGTAATATATGTCGGAAATAACATATTGTTGTAGGGAATTGGTAGTAAATATTTATAAACTACAGAACTTGTAAATAAACTGACACGCAAAAAAAGTTGACAATGAATGTTGTTGTGTAAACAACTACATTAAATAAATGCCCTCTCATAGATATAATTCTAAAATGAAGTCATATGTTAATAATTAATGATAGATGTAACCCAACAACAACATTGACAGCCAGGTAAAACAGTAGTTATTCGGCCAACGAAAGGTTCGTAAAACCTTTTTTCATATCCAAGCAAATGCTTTGCAACAATAAGAGAAATACACAGTTAACGCTAAATTTGATTTTATCAAGCAACGACTATTTAGTAAAGCATTTATCTTAGTTCATAAAGTTATAGAGAACTGAGTAGTCTTTTACGAAAAAAAAAATTATATTTTAGAGAATAAATATATGATTTTAAAAATTCATTATAGAAAGCATATGAGTGTTTATACCCTTTACAACTATGTGGTCAGGGTATAACATTGTGCTGATGTTTTTTATTATACCAATCGACTCAGAATTACTTTGGAGCATACAGAAGTTTTTCTCCATACGCAAACTGTTTTGAAAAGCAGATATCTTAATCTCTTAATACCCATAGAATTTTTGTAGCATCCCTACCGTAATTTTTCGCAAAAAGCGTTAATTTTTCAAGTGTCATTTTTCTTTAAAAATGAATTTTTCTTTAAAAAAAAAGAACATCTTCTTTAATAAAATATATTTTCTCAAAAAGTACATTTTTTTAAACAAAATACCTTATTAAAAAGTACCTTTTCTTAACAAGTACTATCTCTAGAGCAAGTACCTCTTCTAAAAAAAAACATACCTTTTCTAAAAAATTACCTTTTTCTTCCTGCTTTTTCGTCAAAAAACCCCTTTATAAAAAAGGATGTAAAAAAATTATTAAAAAAAAACTTTTTAAAAAAGTATATTTTATAAAGAAAAGTGCTTTATCAAAAAGTACCTTTCAAAAATTATGACTGTTTTAAAAATATATCTTTTGGAAAAGTACCTTTTTAGAAAGTACCTTATTAAAAACAACACCCTTTTAAACAAAGTAAATTTTGCAAAATAATACTTAAAAATAGTACCTTTTTAAACCAGGTAACTTTTTAAAGAAAGGACGTTTTTAAGTACCCTTAAAACTGCCATTTTAAGTACCTATATAAAAGTACCTTTCTGAAAAATTTACCCCTTCTAAAACAAGTACCTTTATAAAAAAGTACCTCTCTAACATGTTAACTTTTTGAAAAAATACCTTTTCAAATACCTTTTTAAAAATTAAATTTTAAAGTACATTTTTAAACAAAGAACGTTTATAAAAAGTACATTTTTAAAAAGTATCTTTTTAAAAAAGTTCCTTTTTATACAATACCTTCCTTAAAAACCACATTTTCATAAAAGTACCATTTCATATAAGGTAAATTTTTTAAATAGGTACTTAAAAACAGTATCTTTTTAAAAAATTACCTATTTAAAAAAAGTACCGTATAAAAAAGTATGTTTTTAAAAAAACAATTTAAAAAAATAAATTTTTGAAAAGAACCTCTTTCAAAAAAGTTCCTTTTTAACAAAAATACATACTTAAAAAAGGACATTAAAAAAAATACGTTTTGAAAAATGTATTTTTTAAAGAAAAGTAGTTTTTTTTTAGAGAACTGGCCTTTGTTTAAAAAGTATGTTTTAAAAAAGTACCCTCTTAAAAAAGTACCTTTTTAAAAAAAGTAACGTAAAGTAATTGAGGCTGGCAGAAACTAGGTGGATGAAGGCTGCAAACAGACCATTATTTTATGTACAGTGCACATAGGGCCAGATTCAATTTTTTTTGGCATAAAGTCGTAAATTTTTGTAAAATATATTTTGAATTTAACTGAACATTTTGAAAGGGCATACATTGGATACATCGAATTCGCAAATAAAAAAATTTCAGTGGCAACGCTGCATTTTTGCAGCGCTAACAAAGTCAGCTGTCTGGTTAGCTGTTTGTTTTGTCAAAATTGGTGGGAGTCTTTTACTCAACTTTGCGCTTTTGCTGTAGCAACATCAGGTACCCAAATCTTTTTTGGCAAAATGGAAAATAAAGGTCAAGGTATGCCAAATATAATTGTTATTAAATGTTTTCGAATTATGAGTTATATTTTTTAGTTGTGGATTGTCTTTGATATGTCTTATTTTAGAAAAAATCTAACCGATGTATTCGTGTATCGTGGAGTAAAAAACAAATTTCTGCCAATTTGTGCCAAAAAGTAATTATGCAAATGTTTACTCTAAACTGTGTTTTTAAACTTGTTGCTAACATTTTTTGCCCATTCGCGCATATTTTGCATTTTTAGCCAAGTCTGAGGTAAGCCATTCTGCCCTACTGGATATGTGGATCAACGAAAACCGAAATGAAAAAGCGTTATTTGACTGGATTGTTGATAAATTTCATTTAAATGATGACTTAAAGGCCGAAATCACTAAGAACATAAATAGTTTTCACCTTTATATTCTGAAAAATCTACCTAAATGTAATCGTACAATTACGACATTTAAAAGGAAACATTCCAGTTGACTTTTGTCAACCATGACTGTTGTCGTGGAGAAAATCAACGACCAAGTTGCTTCAGAAAATCAAATGGGACGACCACGACTGTCTTACAGTGACGCAGGATCACGGCTAAAAAGAAAAATGGCAAAGGAACTGGCAGATAATGAAGAAAATAATACAAGTCTCCTTGTTCATGCAGCATCAGTTTCAGCGAAAAAGGTCAAAATGAGCGATACTGCGTTTGTATTAAAGAATACTCTTTCTACTTCTACTTCATCAAGTGAGATTAGAAAGAAACTGTCATCCTCGGAGCCGGTACCACTCACACCAAGTCAAGTTCTGGCATTTTTGATCGACAACTCCGTCACTAAAGCGCAATACAACAGCATGAGAGCTTTAAATAAATCACAATTTTCCAACATTTATTCATGCTATAATAAAGTAAGAGAAGCCAAATTGGAATGCAGGCCTACGGGAGTCAATGTGACGGAAACAAGAGCCGAAGTATCTCTCCAAAATTTGCTTAATCATACGGCCAGTAGAATTTTCCTTCTGCAGGATGATGTATTCAAGAAACATCAAAACATAGCAGATGTCAAACTAATAGCGAGCTATGGATTTGACGGCTCTACGGGGCAGAGTATGTACAAGCAGAGATTCCTAGGATAAAGGTCTGATATAAATGACGACTCATTATTTGTTACGAGCGTCATTCCACTGAAACTAACGGATGATTTTGGGACGCCTTTGTGGATAAATCAATCCCCCCAATCAGTAAGATTTTGCAGACACCTAAAGCTTGAATTCGCTAAAGAAACCAAAGATCTTATTCTGGCAGAAAAGGCGGAATTAGAATCACAAATTCAAAACTTAACAGCTTTTAATTACAATTTCTCAATTGACAGAAAAATCACTGTCACTTTTGATCTCCATTTGACAGTGATTGACGGCAAGGTGTTAAATATATTAACGGGAACAAAATCTTGTCAAGTATGTCCTATCTGTGGAGCCAGCCCAAAGGATTTTAAGAAAACTACAGACATATCAAACTTTAAAGCTAAGTCTGGAAATCTTCAACACGGCATCAGTCCCCTACATGCATGGATAAGATTTTTTGAGTTCGTACTTAAAATCTCGTATAAACTACACTTAAATAAAAAAGTGGCAAGTAAGGGATAAAGAAGAAAAAGACATGATAACATCCCGTAAACAAGAAATACAAAAATTATTTTGGAGTGAAATGGGATTACATGTAGATAAGCTAAAACAAAACGGAAGTGGAAATACAAATGACGGAAATACCGCAAGAAGGGCATTTAAAAACACAAAGCAACTTTCAGTAATATTAGAACTAGATTATGATATTTTATAACGGTTTTATATTATTTTAATAACTATATCCTGTAAATTCCCAGTAAATACTACTAAATTCAGCCAATTATACCAAGAAACTGCGTCGAATTATATGGAAAAGTATTCATGGTACCCAATGTCAGCAACTGTCCACAAAGTTCTAGTTCACGGTTCACAGATAATAGCATCATCGGTATTACCTATCGGTTGCTTTGGAGAAAACGCATCTGAAGCGCGAAATAAACTTTATAAGCGCGATAGACAATCATATGCGAGACGAAATTCTCGTATCAACAATTTATCGGATGTGTTCCACCGATCAATGGATTCATCGGACCCTTTTCTTTCAAGCCTTAATATAAAAAAAAAAGATTAGGTCAAACTAAAAACCTCGTTACCAAAGGAAGTTATTGAACTTTTAGAAGCACCAAATGTAGAATAAAATAACCAGGAACAGTTTTTAGACATCGATGATAGCAACTCGGATACGGATCATGAAGACAACTTTTGCTTGGATTTGGAAGTAGAAAAAGAAGATTAATTTAATAGTATTAATTTAATACCTTTAAGAAATCAGCATTTAATTTGGTTTAAAGCGAAACATCAAATAATAAAAAAAAAATTTACTCCTCTGCAATGTGTCCTTATATGGGCGGTATAGGTGGGCGTGGTCGGATTGACTTGAAATTGTTCTCACTTACTGCAAGTGCCAATATAATCAATTCCACCAAAATTCAGCTCTCTAGCTTTATTAGACTTTATGCCAAAAAAAAATTGAATCTGGCCCTATGTACAGTGGCATAACCAGAATCGCACAAAGGGTGTTGGTATCTTAATATCACCAAAATGCAAAAAATCTCTAAAAGAGTTCAGTTCTATATCCGACCGAATAATATCAGCAAGAGTTTACACAAAGTTTCGGAATATTAAATTAATCCAGTGCTATGCTCCAACGGAACCCTCCGATGATGGTATCAAAGATGACTTTTACAGTCAATTGGAATCAACTATTAATAACAACGCTAAAGGAGACATAATTGTTGTATTAGGCGATTTTAATGCCAAAGTTGGCAACAACAACGCAAAGAAATAGCGGAATCGACAATAGGATACTTGCAACAGTATAGAAAACCATGGATAAGTAACGCAGCCTGGCAATGCATGGAAAGAAGAAGCGAACTTAAAGCAAAACTCCTGAATTTCAAGAATATAAACGATAAAGTTAGTATCAGAAATGCGTACAACAACGTCGAGAAGGAAGTTAGGACATTGGCGAAAAAGGACAAGTTAGAATATTACAACAACATCGCTTTATTTGAAGACAGAGCAGCATGTCGCACAGTGGGATTTCTTCATACAAGCTGCTGCAAAAAATCGAAGGAATCGAGGTAGCGCTTTGAAATTTGGCACACATCTCTCATACTGCCAAGTTAGATGAAAAATAAATTTTTGTTAAAATCCGCCCACAACCACACCTACCTCCCATATAACGTCAAACTAAAAATCATTGTATTTTCCTTATTTTCATATCTATGTTAATAAAAATTACTACCAGTGGTTGCATTTGAGTCCTCAATTATATTACAATTTTAATTGCCATGCCCAACGCCCATATAACAATTTTAATTTTTCAAGATTTTCGAAAACACAGATATAATCCTTTGTAGTTCGTGATCGATGTGAATCAGCACTTACATCTATATAAATAACTAAAGACCAATATGTTAGCATAACATTTGGAAAAAATTAGGAGGCCATAGCCTACCGTTTCTCTTTAATTAACCAATCATTCAAAATAAAAGCCAAATTTTTACTATAAAATTATCCATTGTTTGGGACACATAGAGCATTTCTCAGTGCATACTTTTAGGGATGTGGAAAAACACAACCAAACCATAATGTAAATAAGCAAACAAGATTCAGTCGGCTTAACACTTGAAAATTCATATTGTGGTGTATTTTTATTTATTGTTTTATTTTTTATTATGTTTTTTTTTAAATTGCTAAAAAATATCTTTAACCCAAAATAACCCAAAAAAAGTTTTTTATTAAAAAATTTTGTTTATTAAACAAATTGAAATATTTCTGAAGTCCGAGAGCAACAAATAACGTTTAAGCATAATGCGTGCATTCATTGCATTTATTTGGATCTTAACTTTCATTCTTAATACGTACTTTTTAGCCAAGATTAATTTTTCTTAAAAAAATAATCACGACTACGCGCACATTCCTGTAGTCTCTTAGAGAAGTGTCCCAAAAACCGCTTTTGAATTGCGGCTTTAATATCTTCAATTTCTTTTTTTGTTAAAAGCGAATTTTTCGATTTAATGTAATCGCTTAGCAAATCAACATTGGTACCACAACGAATAAGCTCCGTAGCTAGATCAAAATAAGTAACTGCAAAACTATACATTTTATTAATTACGTTTATAATACAAGAGCTCGATTGAAATTTTTTCCGACACTTTGACACTTTTTTGTTTTGTACTTTTTTTTTGTTTTGTTTTGTTTATGTTTATTTTTTGTTTTGTTTTTTCCTTATGCACTTCTTTTAAACAGCTAAAATAATCATTAACAAATTTTTGCTCTTATTGATAGCATTCAAACACATGCGCCTTAAAGTCTACACCATTTTACATCGTGTTTCTTTGAATTACTGGAATGAAATTTGGTGTGACTTATTTTATACAATTTATAACTTTGTTCAACATTTGCAGATATTAGCAGAAAATTAGTTGTTAGATCAAAAGAATACACTCCAGCCTTTAATTTTTTTGCAACCAGAACACCGAGGTAGACCGAGGCAACTTTTTTTTTGTCCAAGAATAACAAGAAACACTAACTTTTTGAGTGCCTTCATAAAAACCTGAATATCTTTTTAACTGTTGTTGTTATCCAAGAATTTTTTTTGCAAAATTAGTGTTGAAATACTATATTTTGCAAATATACTTCCATCGAATAGATGCGGCAAAAAGAAATTGTGTTTCCAGGCCATTGAAATGCATGAAAATCTGTGGCAGTTACTGCAGAGTTTCCTTTATATGACTTTAGCGCGTTATTTTGTACAAAAAAACAAAATTTTAGAAAAAAATAATTTTCTATTTCTCTTAAGTAGACAATTCTTTACAAAACTGCATCATTACATTTTTTGATATTCTACACCCGAAAAACGGTATTTTTGCCGGCAAAATCCCAGTGTGTGTCGTAATGATCAGCGCGGCATGTATGAGGCAATCAGCAACTTGGTGAATGTTAAACCTCACATACCCCCATAAAGGACCAATATGGCAATATCCTAACAACCGGTAATGAACAATTAAGTCAATGGAAAAAATTCTTTGAAGACCCTGATGAAACCCTAACAGAGAAATGCGACTAAACCCTTGCAGAACCATTTCAACTCAACCCCCATCGATCGAGAAAATCCGGACTGCGATACATAGGTTGAAGAATAACAAAACTGCCGGTTCGGATAATATCGCGGCGGAATTGGTCAAAATTGGCTCTGACATTATTGCACCCGTTTTGTAGGTTTTTGTTCAGATCTGGACAGACAGCACTACTCCGGTTGACTGGAAGGAAGGCGTAATAATAACAATCCCAAAAAAGGGAGATTTAAGCGACTGTAGGAACTGGAGTGGAATTACGTTCATCAACACCATTTTAAGGATTCTAGCATTTATAATCCTTGATCGTGTATCACCTACCCTCAATGCAAGCTTAAGGCAAGAACAAAATGGATTCAGAACAAATAGATCTGGTGTGGATCATATAAACACCCTACGTATAATTATAGAGCAGTCCGTAGAATGGCGCTCCCCTCTGTATTTACTGTTTGTAGATTTTGAGCGTGCATTCGATAATATTAGAAGGGACGCAGTATGGCATGACCTGCGGGAAAAAGGTGTACCAAAGAAAATAATTGATTTAATCAGCGATTTATTTGCTAAAGCTGAATGCACTGTTCGGTTCAAAGGCAAATGTAGTGAGAAATTTCCCATACAAAGGGGTGTCAGACAGGGATGCGTTCTGTCCCCACTACTGTTTATTGTCGTGCTTGATAGCGTCCTCGCTAAAACCAATGGTGAAGTCTCCGATGGCATTCAATGGCGGCCACACCAAAAACTCTCAACTTGGACTGTGCTGACGACATCTGTTTCTTATCTCATACACTAAACGGAACGAGAACCAAATTGGAAAAGCTCATTGAAAATGCTGGTGAAGTTGGATTACGCGTAAATGTTAAGAAAACTATGCTTATGCGAATCAAGACCAAAAACCAGACAGCGCTCAGCGTATCAATGGACGGCGTTCAAACTATAATAGAAGACGGTAGTGTAGTATCAATAGATGGGGGAGCGAATAATGATGTCACGTCACGAATAAACAAAGCCAGTCACGTATACTATAAACTAAAAAACAGTTTGGTCGTACCTTTTTATAAAAATTACCTTTTTATAGCAAGTACCCTTACCTTTTTATAAGGTACCTTAAAAGTTTTTTTTTTTGAAATATTTTTTTTATAGGAAGTTCCTATTGTTAAAAAGTACCCTTTTATAAAAATTACCTTTTTATAAAAAGTACCTTTTTATAGAAAGTAAAAGTGTGTTTTCTTAAATATAAAAATTTTCTTAAATAAGTAAGTTATTAAAAAGAGCCCTTTTTTAAGTACCGTTTCTCTAATATAGGTGTTTCTGAAGAGTTAATTTTCTTAAAAAATTACCTTTTTAAAAAGGTAGCTTAAATATACTAACTTTTTAGAAAAACTCCTTGTAAAAAGAGTACCTTTTTATGTAAGTTACCTTTTCAAAAAAAAAAAAAGTAGTTAAAAAAAACTACCTTCTTAAAAAAGTACCATTTCAAAAAAGTCGAAGTAAGTAAAAAAATAACATTTAAAAAAACTTTTTCAAAGAGAGTACTTGTTAAGCAAAGTGCCTTTTAAAAATTTAACTTAAAAAAAGTAAGGTACCTTAAAAAGAGAACCTTTTTAAAAAAGGTACCCTAAAAATAGTACCTTTTTTAAAATACCTTTTTAGAAAAATACGTTTTTAAAAAATATATATCTATAATATTAATAGGCTAGGCGATTCTTTTGACCGATGTTTTGTTCCACCGTTTTATCATGATTTTGACCAGATGTATGTTATTTGAAAGGTATTTCTTTTTAGCTTATCACCAGATTTACAGATTTCGAAATTTTTTCCTCTATTTTGAGTAAATTTCATTTAAAGTTGCTACTAACACCCACAAAATTATACATATGCTATGTCTGTGTTTATTAATTTTTTAATGTGTTTGTTATTAGTTTGTTATATTCATTCACAATAATAATAAACCAAAAAAGTTTCGGTTTGTGAATTGGCTAAGTTCAGAATAAAGTTTCCTAGAAATTGCACTCGAATTTCGAGCGCTGGCATCTCCTAATTTTATTAAAAAGACCATTTACCTTAAAAAGTATATTTTCTTAAAAATATAAATTTTCTTAAATAAGTACCTTTTTTAAAAAGAGCATTTAAAAACAAGTACCGTTTCTTAAATATAGCTGTTCATAAAATGTTTCGTTTCTTAAAAAAGTACTTCTTCTTAATCACATGTATTTTCTTTAATAAGAAATTTTTCTTTTCATAGTGCTTTTTCATAATAAAATTCAATTTCCTAACAAAGTACTTTTATCAATAAAGTGTCGCAGTATCATAGCTAGTTTGGTAAAGTTCAAAGAACTGTAGTTTAAGAATTGCAATAGACTTTAGCTTTAGGCATGCGTGGATCTCCAGGGGGGGGTAAAGGAAATTTTCCGCCCCAAAAACCTTTTTACAACATGAAAAAACTTATAAATATATATTAGTTTCGAGAGAACAAATTTAATTTTATATTTATTTTTACTAGCAGATTCCAGCCCTCGAAATTCGAGTGCAAATTCTAGGAAATGTTATTTTTTCATTATATAAAGACCCTAAAGGTATGCAACACAAAAAACAAACTCATTTTTATTACAAACACATTAAAAAATTTAATAAACACACATATAGCATTGTATAAGTTTATGTATGTGTTACTAGCAACTTTAAATGCAATTTACTCAAAATAAAGGAAAAAATTTAAAAATATGTAAACCTGCAAAACGGCGAAAAAGAAATACCTTTCAAATAAATACATTTGGTCAAAATCGGGATAAAACGGTAGAACAAAACATCGGTCACAAGAAATCGCCCAGCATATTAATATTATAGATATATGCCATCAAAATTCCACAGCCATTTCAAATTTAACGTCTCTTAAAGCAAATTTTTACAATATTGATACAATATTACAATTTGCAAGTAATATTAAAAATATATTGGAGGTACAGGAGAAAATATCTCATTGAAAGGACAGAGACACTAAGCTCACTTGATTTTATATGCGGATTGTATGTTCTTAGTGTTATTCTTGCCCTCGCACAACCCATGAGCGTAATTCTTCAAAAAAAAATAAAAAAGACCTATGCCGGTTTTCTTAATGTATCGTCAAACTGCCTGTTACTTAACCAGGACATAAGTTTATTGGACCGATAAACTGCCGGTTAATAATTTTGGTTTTCTCAATGTACCGACAAAAACATTATTATCAGTTGGCAATGCCTCTCAAAATACGTATAAAAGTTGGGAGAATTATTTTCAGTTGGCAATGCCTCTCAACATTGATATGAAAGTTGGGAGAATAATTTATCTGTACGATAAATAAATAATTGGCAGATTAGTGCCGGTTAGCTTTGCGACAAAATTGAAGCAAACCAGACATTGAGAAAACCAAATTTCTTTAATCGGCAGTTTCTCGCTGGGATAAAAGATAATCGCCTATTGAGAAAACGGGCACTAGACTTATGCAAGATGTCATAATAAAAACTCTTTTAATGAGCCTTCAATATAAAAGAAGCGAAGCAGAAGAAAGCTTTAAATTTATTTTTAACAAAGCGAAAATAATATGTGATGACCTAAACATTTTAGTCGAAAAAACTAAATTGAAAAGAAAGCACTCAGTACAGGATTGTGAGGAATACTTTCGTATTTTGGGTTATATTCCTTTATTAGAATCTATTTCGGAAGATCTCAAGTCTCATTTTTCGGAAGAATACTTAAATGTTTTTAGCATACCTAAGCTTTTGCCGAAAAATATCACAAAACTTTCGTATTCTGAATTGAAAGTGATAACTTCACAAGTATGGGAGGACTTTGGTGGACTGCACCAACCTAAAAAAAGAAGTTCTACTTGCAAATCTGGAATCTGAAATTATTCATTGGCAGCTCAAATGTAAAGTTTCAACAGAAGTTCCAGATGAAAGCATAGATCCAATATCGCACTGTGACGAAGATATATACCCTACTCTCCGAAAAATATTTCAAATTTTTATTTCATTGCCGGTAAGCAATTCAACAGCTGAAAGATCTTTCTCAACTTTGCGGAGAATTAAAACATGGCTCAAGTCAACAATGTCTGAAGTAAGACTAAGGGCTTTAGCCGCAATGAATATTCACCACAAACAAGAAATATCTACAGATGCTGTTTTATTATTACGGTCATATGACCTTCATTTTATACCAGAGACCTCATTTTGTTGAAACTGCTTACATATAAAACATCAGTCCCAACTGTAACTGAGTAAATATGAACTGAAAGTCATGATTTTAATTTGAATTATCATTTAAAATTAATTTAAATTATCGTTTAAAATTAAAAAGTTTTTATTTGAAATGAAGAATCTGCCACTTATGATGAGACACAAAAATTATCAGTTAAAAATGCAATTTAAATTTCAGAAAGTTCATTTGAAATTTAGAAAATTCCATATAATTCAGAAATTTTAAATGTAAGTTTCTACGTAAATTATTGAATTTCAAATGAAGTTTTCTGAATGTTAAATGTCGTTTTGTAAATTTCAATTGAAATTTTCCAACTTTCATAGATCTTTTTGAACTGCAATCTGAATTTTTAACTGATAACTTTGTTTTATTTAGTAAAAGCTTTAAATTTTTAAAATTTCAAATACAAATTTTTTAATTTTACTTCAAAAAATTGTATTACAATTTCAAAATATTAAAAAATGTGGAAAGCTTTACCGCAAGTAAAAATATTTTGAAAAACTTTTCAAACTCGTGAAATTTTTCTTTAAGAAAAATAACTAAAAGTAATTTTTTGGGCAAACCTTAAAAAATATTTAAATATTTAAAAAAAATATTGTGCCAAACCTTAAAAATGGATTTTTTAATGGTCCAACTTATGCCGTTTTCTTTTCTGACAAAAAATGTCGCCCTTTTTTGCCCTTTTTTGGAAAAATTTTTTTTTTTTATATATTCTGAATTAAGAGCAACCTTATATTATATATCAACCGAAAGGTCTCAAAGTGCTGTGTTCATAAATGCAAAAAAATTTTGATTACCATCCTCTTGGAAGTCATAGGGTGAAAATATTCAAAAAAGAGGAACAATGGGGAAATATTCTCACACTATGACCTGAAAGAAGTCAATGGCTAGAATTTTTTGTGATTTTCGAGGACTCGACTTTGAGACCTTTCAATCGATGTATAAGATAAGGTTGCCCTTAATTCAGAATATAAAAAAAAATACACTTTTAGAAAAAAGGGCAAAAAAGGGCGACATTTTTTGTCAGAAAAGAAAACGCCATTAATTTCGTTATGAATATAATTCCTTTTTATTTATTTCTAAACAATGTAATATTTTTCAATAAGTATGTATATAAACTGTAAGAATGCTTATCTAATGATTTGAGTATATAAATTGGATTTGTTGAACTTTTGTAAACTATAATCTGTCATTTTTCTTAAGTTGCTTTAAAATATAAATATTTTTCATTTTAGTGTTAATTCTTTTAAAAACCTATATAATTAATTATAAAACAAGGCAAATAATTAGAATTATTTTATATCAACAATTTTTATTTTTATTGGTAATGAATTTATTGAAAAACTTGTTGAGGTTTTGTTATGTTTTTTACTTTTTACTTTTTATAAGTAGGTACATAACTTTTAAATAAACTTTGAGAAGTGAAAATTATTTTTTGTAAAAAATTTCACCCCGCAAAGGGTTGAGTTCGATCCGCGCCTAGCTTTAGGGATGGTGAAATACAATCTTATACTATGCAACAAAAAAAAAAGTTCTCAAGAAATTTCATAGTGGAGGACATTCAATCAAAAAATTTATCTCACATAGACAATTTCACTGTTATTTCCACTTAGTTATCTCATACAATGTTGGCAAAAATAGGTCTAAAAATTTTTTTAAATTTTCCGGAAACATTTGTCAATATTTGCACAGCTGGATACATAATGAGGTGTTCAGTTTGCCTTGAAATTATTCGGAAATGTAACAGAGTTGCTTTGCAACTTTAATGCTCTATTTAAATAATATTCAATTGAATTTATTTTTAAAAGATTTGTATTCATTTAGGTAAATCACTTTAATTTCATTTGTTTTTGCTAACGGGAATCTCTAAACATTTTAAATTAATTTTATCTTGAAAATGACATAACAGAATTTTTTAATAATTAAGTTACCTACTGAATAGAAAATTATTTTTTGTACAGTAAAATAATTGTATTTCTTTAACATTTCACTTTAGGGAATAATACGAATATTTTAATTAAACATTTCCTAGATACAAACTTACATATAATTAAATTCTTTGTAAATTAAATGCGCCTTAGTTATACATATACATATATATATGTATATGTAGAATGAGTCAAGTATTTATTTGTTGCGTATTTAACTCATTAATATATATTTGGATTTTGGCATATAGTTATTGTAACAGTTCACAACTTGTTAATATTGTGTTAACAAATTCCTTAAAATTGAAGCCAGTGGATTGAAGCAGTAAGGTATATTTGTGTGGGTGGTTGTGTAAGTGAATCTAAACCAGTATATATTGCCAATCTAATAATGGAAACATCTTCACCTTTACAATCATACTTGAACATATGTATCTGAATATTTTTATTCTCATGGCAAATCCGTAATCTGTAACTTAAACATTTATTGGCTTAATTTGCTATAGTGCTTTGTGTTGCTTGTTTTCTTTGTATGTTTGAGTTTCAGTATTGTATTCATAGAATTACAAATATATATTATCGTGTATTTAGGATACAACAAATGAACCAAGACAATACCATAGAGGAGATGATGCCTTTGTTTTAGTAAGTTATAAAAATGTGGCATATAAATTTATAGCTAAAACTAAAAATAGAAATCTTGTTAAACTAAAAACACATAACATTCACAAACACAAGCATACATTCGAACTCACACACACACAATAAAACCAACAAGCTTGACAAACACACATGTCATTTCTTTTTCAGTGTATATGTTGACACAAACTTCCATATTTATCTTTGGCACAACGGCACACCTCCAATACATACAATAAAGAAACACAAACTCACATATACACAAACACGCTTATACAATTTCATATGTTAAAGTCGTATAGTTGAATGCATTGACTTGTATGTTTCATTGGAATTATTTTGTTATTGTAAAAAAAAAAACAAAACAAATATTTACTTTTGAGTGTTTGTATGCGTAGGAGTACATCTAACTATTATATGTGTGTATGCAAGTTCAACCAAAAGAGCAGATACATACTCGTTATGTTATTCAGCCTTATATTCATCTAATAAAAATCCCTGATGTTGTTATGTTAAATACGGTTGAGCCGTTATTAAATTGTTGACTTTAATTGGTAAATTTTTTCCAATGATCAAATAAGTTATACTTATCAACGACAAGTAGCTGAAATCATGCCAATAATATTACGAGCATAAACAAAAAATTAGCTAAATCCAGATACGATATATAGCTAATTTGCTTTCATGGACATGTGGGGAATAAAACTTTATAAATATGTAAAGTTAAATTGAAAAGTTACCAATTTTAAAGATTCTGAAAAAATGCACAGCTATGGAAAATTGGGGTTTTTATTTCACTTTTATTTTATTTATAGGAGCGAGAGTGGATTTGGGGTTGTAGTTGTCTTCTGTGCATAAAATCCTTTAAAATTGAGTTTCATATATGTCTAGTAGGCCCTAAAACTCAATATAATTTTAAAGTTAAGACTAGAAGAAAAAGAGATGTAAAATATCGGTCAAAATAAAAAAGTTCTTATTTTGATGGTTATTATTCATTAGAACTGTTCGATATTGATAATTTTGAAAAATCTAAAAAAAAAACTCAAAACCCTCTGTAAAAATTCATATTTGTCTTTAAGAGTTGCAAGAATTGCAAATTTTTCTTTCATGGAACATCATAAATAATCCTTTGTGACTAAAATAAAAAAGTTATTGAAAATACGTTAATCACAAATGAAATAGAACGTATCAAAACAGTTGCCATTTGAAATTAGTGACGGATTACGTAATTTTTTTGTTTATTTTTATTTTAATTTATTTATTATTTTTATTTTTTTTATTTTATTTTGTTTGTGTTTTTATTTTTATTTATTTTTATTTTTATTTTACTTTATTTCATATTTTTATTATATTTTATTTTATTTATATTTTCTTTCATTTGTTTTAATTTATTTTATTTTTTATTTATTTTATTATATTTTATTTTTTTTTATTTTACTTTTATTTTATTTTATTTTATTTTATTTTATTTTATTTTGTTTTTAATATTATTTTATTATATTTTATTTTATTTAATTTTTAATTTTATTATATTTAATTTTATTTTATTTTATTTTATTTTATTTTATTTTATTTTATTTCATTTTATTTTATCTTATCTTATTTTATTTTATTTTCTTTTATTATATTTTATTTTATTTTATTTTTTTTTTTTATTTTATTTTATTTTTAATTAATTTAATTTTATTTTATTTCATTTTATTTTAAATTATTTTTAATTTATTTTATAACATTTTATTTTATTTTATTTTGTTTTATTTATTTTATTTTATTTTTAATTAATTTTATTTTATTTTATTTTATATTATTTTTATTTTATTTTATAACATTTTATTTTATTTTATTTTATTTTATTTTATTTTATTTTATTTTATTTTATTTTATTTTATTTTATCTTATTTTATTTTATTTTAATTTTTTTTTATTTTCTTTTATTTTATTTTATTTTATTTTATTTTATTTTATTTTGTTTTTAATATTATTTTATTATATTTTATTTTATTTAATTTTTAATTTTATTATATTTAATTTTATTTTATTTTATTTTATTTTATTTTATTTTATTTTATTTTATTTTATTTTATTTTATTTTATTTTATTTTATTTCATTTTATTTTATCTTATCTTATTTTATTTTATTTTCTTTTATTATATTTTATTTTATTTTATTTTTTTTTTATTTTTTTTTATTTTTAATTAATTTAATTTTATTTTATTTCATTTTATTTTAAATTATTTTTAATTTATTTTATAACATTTTATTTTATTTTATTTTGTTTTATTTATTTTATTTTATTTTTAATTAATTTTATTTTATTTTATTTTATATTATTTTTATTTTATTTTATAACATTTTATTTTATTTTTTTTATTTTATTTTATTTTATTTTATTTTATTTTATGTTATGTTATGTTATGTTTTATGTTTATATTTATATTTAAATTTATTTTGTTTTGTTTTATGTTATGTTATTTTATTTTAATTTATTTTATAATATGTTATTATACATTATTTTATTTTATTTTATTTTATTTATATTTTTCTTTTATTTTGTTTTATTTGATTTTAGTTTATTTTATTTTTAATCTATTTATTATATTTTATTTTATTTTTAATTTCATTTTATTATATTTTATTTTATTATATTTTATTTTATTTTTAATTTTATTAAATATTATTTTATTTTAATTTATTTTTTTTTATTTAATTTCATTTTGTATTATTTTATTTTATTTTTAATTTATTGTATTATTTTTTTTTACTATATTTTATTTTATTTTATTTATATTTTGATTTTATTTTGTTTTATTTTATTTTATTTTTAATTTAGTTTACTATATTATATTTTATTTTATTCTATTTTTTTTATTTTATATTTTTATTTTATTTTATTTCGTTTTATTTCTTTTTATATTATTTTATTTTATTTTATTTTTAATTTATTTTATTATTTTTTATTATTTTTTATTTTATTTAATTTTAATTTTAATTAATTTTATTTTAATTAATTTTATTTTTTCATTTCATTTCATTTAATTTATTTTTTATTATTTTAAATTTATTTTATAACATTTTATTTTATTTTATTTTGTTTTATTTTATTTTATTATATTTTATTTTATTTTATTTTATTTTATTTTATTTTATTTTATTTTATTTTATTTTATTTTATTTTATTTTATTTTATTGTCTTTTATGTTATGTTATGTTAAGTTTTTTTTAAATATTTTGTTTTAATAATAACTAGTTATTTATAGGTCGGTTCGAGATCATGTATACATTTTCTAATAAAGGGTCCGCCATCTAACGTTTTCTTTTCAACTAGTGCTTATTTCGTGAATGGTAACACCTAGCTCATGTCTGATTTGACAGATAATTAGTTTTATCCTTCCGCTGAACGAATATGGTTGTGTATACTCTAACATTATTTTATTTTATTTTATTTATATTTTTCTTTTATTTTGTTTTATTTTATTTGAATTCATTTATTTGTAATCTATTTAGTATATTTTATTTTATTTTTAATTTCATTTAATTATACATTATTTTATTTTATTTTATTTTTAATTTTATTATATATTATTTTATTTGAATTTATTTTATTTTATTTTATTTCCTTTTATTTAATTTTATTTTATTTTTAATTAATTTTATTATTTTTTATTATATTTTATTTTATTTTATTATATTTTATTTTATTTTGTTTTATTTTAATTTATTTTATTTTTAATTTATTTTATTTTATTATATTATGTTTTATTTTATTCTATTTTTTATTTTATGTTTTAATTTTATTTTATTTTATTCTTAATTTTAATTTATTATATTTTATTTTATTTTATTTTATTTTATTTTATTTTTAGTTTTATTATATTTTTTTTTATTTTAATTAATTTTTTTTATATTTTACTTTAATTTATTTTACGTTATGTTTTTATCTAAATTTATTTTGTTTAATGTTATGTTATTTTTTTATTTTTTTTATTTTATTTTATTTTATTTTATATTATCTTATTTTATTTTAGCTCATTTTATATTTATATTTTTTGGCTTATTTTAGTTTATTTAATAATACATTATTTTATTTTATTTCATTATAGTCTATTTTATTTTGTTTTATTTTATTTTATTTCGCTTTATTTTACATTATTTTATTTTATTTTATTTCATTTTGTTTTATTTTATGTTGATTTATTTTAATTTATTTTATTTTATTTTATTTCATATTGTTATATTTTATTTCATCTTATATTAATTTATGCTTTTATTTAAATTTGTTTTGTTTTTTGATATGTTATGTTTTGTTTTATTTTATTTTATTTTATTTTATTTTATTTTAATTTATTTTATTTTATTTAATTTTATTTTATGTTATGTTATGTAATGTTTTTAATAAAATTTATTTTGTTTTATGTAATGTTATTTTATT
>OY821521.1:167424708-167587208 GCA_963682025.1 Cordilura impudica | reverse complement strand
TTATAAAATTTTCCGAAAATTATTTAATCTTCTTTGTATTAAAATGGAAATTTCATCCTTGGTTTAGGGTTTCTTCGTTGTCAAACTCCCCACAGTTATTTTAATAATTGTTCTCATTTATTCTTCTAATTTTCTTTTATTTTTCTGATGAAATCTACTTGTTGTCTGTCGCGACAGGTTAAAGACTGTTTGTTGGTATAGGCTGGGTCGTATATTCCAATGATTTGACTATTGGCTGTTATATTAAACCCATTAAGCTTTTGGCGTTCTTTGTATTTTTACTCTAATTCTTTAATGTTAAATATTTCGGATTATATTTCATTCAAACTGTTTTCTCTATGTTATTTATATTTTTTTCTTATTTCTGCCAAATAACAATAGTCTGCCTAAGTATCGTGTTTATTTAATTAACCCTCTAAAGCTGGCTAATTGTAAAATGGAAATTTGGTGCATCATAAATTAGTTTAATTTTTTTACTCAAATATATTTAAAAAGAGAAAAAAAATATTTTTTTAAAAAAACATTCCGTAAATGGGCAGTTTCTATCTATTAAACTGCTCAACCTATTGTGTTTTGGGAGCTAATGTAAATTAAATTGAGCTTATTCCTTTTACAAGGAAATAGTAGATCCCAGCCTTAGATCCCATTGCTATTAAGGGTACGGAAACTTCTTAACCTTCCCCCAAAGGTATTAATATCATTGGATGTATTAGGGAAATAGTCTGCAGCCCTATGCTTCATCTAAATAATGAACACATTTCGATATCGAGGCTAAACTTGTGGCCATAGCATGATTCTGAATGAAGCGAAGATACCAATGGTCGAGGATTACAATACTCCTACGAGGTTTTGGTCCAAAAATTTATACACTGTCTAATCGAAGTTACACAACCAAGCTGGTTTCCGAGTTTACTCAAAGGAAATTGAGTTAAGTCTGGCTCGAATGCTGCCAGACTACTACAGGGGTGCTGGCAAAAAAAAGAAGGCTGAGTTGAAATATTCTATATACAATCGTATTTACAACATAAACGCTGGTAGTCGAGTTGCGATAAAATCAATGGAATGAATATTCCTGAAAATGAGAACCGCTCTCATCTGTCACACCTCCTAAATTCAGATGTTTTGATACTGAACTCATATATACGGAATCCGATTTCGTTGATACACCTTGTAATCTATGAAGCTAGAACTTCAGATTAACACTGCTGGTAAATGTAACAAATCATAGAATGTATTAACATGTATGACTATAAGACAAGTCTCCCATCTCTCAGTCAAAAAAAAAAAAACACAAATTCATTACTAGCGCTCCCATTTGAGGAGAGTTCAATGCCAGTCGCGCTTGTAACTGCTAATCTCATTAAATTATTTCTTTCGAAGCTGGATCAATGCAGAGAGAGTAATAAATATTGAACATTTTCAATCTCATCAAATTGTTGTCCGGGGCTCTCTAGAACTTAAAAAAGAAAAAAATTTAATTTCTTTAACTTTCTTATTATTACAAAAAAAAAAGTTTTTATTAAAAAAGTTTTTGTAAAACAATTTTTTTCAGTTTTGTTTTTTAATTTTTTTCCTTTTTTTAACTCAAATATATTTTTAATATGCACTCACAGTTTATAGAGTTTATTACCAAAATAATGATTTCTGAAAAAAAATTTAATAAAATTTTTTTCGTTTTATTCGCTCAAATATAAACTTTTTTTTATAAATTATATTATTACTTATTAAATTATATTATTACTTAGTTCGATTTTATAGAATTTATACCAAAATAAAATATTTTTTTTTTAATTTTTTTTATTTTATATTAATTTTTTTATTATTTTTTTATAATTTTTTTCGTTTTTTTCGCTCAACTATATTTTTAATACTCAGTCTATTGCTAGTTAGATGATGTTACCAAAATAATGATCTTTAAAAAAAATTTATTTATTTTATTCAAATTAATATATTTTTTTAAACATATTATTAAATTTTATCATTCCGCAATTCTCCTCCATATGAACTATAACGATGATAAATTTTATACTCCTCCGAGCCCGCATTTTGTTTCAAAAAGGCTACAAAAAATTACCATAATGTATTAATATATAGATTTTTATAATAAACACCATGGAGGCTATTATTATTTTTTCCCTTAAGGATTCTATTTTTTCGTTATTAAAAAAAAAAATTAAGTTTTTCGTTAAAAAAAAAAAAAAAAAATAAAGAAATCTTTAAATATTATCTTTTATTAAAAAAAAAAAATAATAATAAAGTGATTAAGCATAAAACTTTTATTAAAAAAATTATTATATCCATATATGACATTTTTAGTTGAAGGTTCTTAATTGTGATTATATTGAGCAGTTTATTATTGATAATGAGTAAAATCGGCCAACACATTCTAAAGTTATAAGAGAAAATGTAAAGTTACCTAAAAAATTTTCATGCAAAAAATAATAATTTGTGATCACTGATTTACAAAGTATTATAATGTATTTTCCATATCTTCACTTAACATTAAGATTTCTATTAAAAATAAAATATTGTTAATGATCAAAATTGGTCCGTAGATCGTAAAGTTATTTATAGTGATTAGTTTTCCTTACATTACAATTTTCTACAAAAAAAGAAAATAATTTCCAAAATTCTTGTATAGTAAAAACAATAATAATAACCAAAAAAAATTCTTTCATTATAAACAGAAATGTTAGGAAATGATTTTGAAAAAAAAAATTATTTTTGTAAAAATATTTTAGTAAAAAAATATTTAGTAAAATTATTTTAATAAAAAAAAAAAATAATTTTTTTCTCTTTTAATAATAATAAAAAAAAAATATAGAAATGTCAGGCAATGTTTTTTACAAAAAATAAAGCTTTTAATAAATTTTTTTATTATTAATAATTTAGTAAAAAAATAATTTTTTCTATGAAAATATTTTAATAAAAAATGTGTTAATTTTTTATTTTAAATCCGATATTCGGAGCATTCTTCTACCAAAATAATAAAATAATTTTAATAATTAATGTATAGTAAAACTAATAATTTCTTTTTCATTAATATCAAAAATTTTAAGAATTAATTTTCCAAAAAAAATTTTGTTGGTAAGAAAATTGTAAAAAAAATTTTTTTTTTTTTTTTGCAAAAATATTTTTGTAAAAAAAGTGTAATAGTTTTATTTATTTCAATTTTAATAAAAAATAAAGGGTCCGCCAAATAACTTTTTTTTTTGAAAATGCTATAAAAAAAACTACTGAATATTATCTCAAATTTCTTTTTTTATTTGAAAGTGCAATACTTCCGGTTAATAATGGAAAATAATTTCATTCAAATGGCTGCCTCGGCTGGCCATGCAAATGCCTACATAATCGGTCCAATTTTTAAGCACATTATCGATTGTGTGCAGCTGAATTTCACCAATGGCTTCACGAATATTGTCCTTTGAAGCGTCAATTGTTTCTGGCTTGTTGGCGTAACACTTATCTTTGAGAGCACCCCACAAATAATAGTCCAACGGTGTCAAATCGCAGCTCCGAGGTGGCCAAACGACATCAGCTCTGCGGCTGATAATGCGATCTTCAAAAACAGGGCGCAAAACATCGAGTGTAGCTTCGGCTGTGTGGCACGTAGCGCCGTCCTGTTGAAACCAAATGTTGCCAATATCCTCCTCTTCAATTTTTATGAACAAAAATTCATTCAACATGGCCCGATAACGATCGCCATTGACTGTAACGGCCACTTCTTGCTTATTTTCGAAGAAAAATGGCCAAATTATGCCTCTGGACCAAAAGCCGCACCAAACAGTGACTCGTTTTGGGTGTATCGGCTTTTCAATGTATGCGTGCGGGTTTTCTGTGCCCCAAATACAACAATTTCGCTTCTTTACATATGCGCCAAGATCAAAATGAGCTTCATCTGAAAAGATGATTTTTTTTTTGGCAAAATCGGCATCTTCTGTAAGTCGATCGCATGCCCACTTAGCGAAGCGAAAACGAATTGGATGGTCAGTTGGCTTCAACTCCTGAACCAATTGGACTTTGTATGGCGTCATAACAATGTCTTTATGCAAAATTCGTATCAATGATACCTCCGAAATGTTCAATTCTTGAGAACGACGGTGAATTGATGTTGATGGCGCTTCACGCACACTTTCTGCCACAGCAGCAATTTGGCTTTTCACGCTTTGATTTATCGATGAGGATGCCAGTATCGCAATTTTCGCACACATTCTGCAACATTACCATGATTTTCAAAGTAATGTCGCAATATTTCCCAGCGTTCAAGCGTATACACAACCATATCCGTTCAGCGGAAGGATAAAACTGATTATCTGTCACATCAGACATGAGCTAAGTGTTACCATTCACGAAATAAGCACTAGTTGAAAAAAAAAAAGTTAGATGGCGGACCGTTTATATAAATGTTAAGCTTTTACAAAAAATAAAATTTTTAATAAAATTATTTAACTAAATTTTTTTTTGCAGTAAAAATATTTTAGTAAAAAAATGTGTTTATTTTCATTTTAAATCTGAAATTTGGAGCATTTTTCTACAAAAAAGAAATAATAATAATTTAAGAAATTCTTATATGATAAAAAAAAAGCTTTTTTAATAATTTTTTTTAATTTGAACCGAATTGTTGTGAAATTATTTAAAAAACAAATTAAAAAAAAAAAATTTATAATTTATAATTTTAATTTTTTTTATAATTTTTTTTTTTTTTTTTTGAAAAATAATTTTGTAAAAAAAATTTTAAATTTTTTATTTATATCTCTTTTACTAAAAAAAATATATAGAAATGCTAAGCAGTGTTTTTACAAAAATAAAGTTTTTAATAAAAATGTTTAAAAAAAAATTTTTTTTAAATTAAGTTAGTTAAAAAATTTTTAAATTTTTATTTCAAATTGATATTAAAAGCAACTTCGGTAATTTTTTAAATTTATTCTTATTTTAGGATTCATTTAGATCAACTTTATTTGCAATTTTTAGCAATATTTTTTAACTTTTTTTTGACTAACAAAAATAAAAAAAAACACCCCGCTTTATTAAAAGCTAATAAATTTTTTTCTTCTAAAGGACATCTAACAAAAAAAAAAATTAATTCTAACTTAAAGTAGAATTTTTTAAGGTAAAAAAAACTATCAAAAAAATTAATATAAAAAAAAACAAAATTAAAAAAATGTTCTAAAAGAGTAAGTCAGTATTTTTAATTAAGGAAATATTCTTTAGGTAAAAAAAATAAAAAGCTTTTGTGAAATAAAATATCAATATTTGATACCTGTTGTTTGTGAATATATTGACCAGTCTAATATTGATAATGAGCAAAATTGGTCAATAGGTTCCAAAGTTATAATTGAAAATGTTAAGTTGCCTTAAATATTAGTATGCAAAAAGGTGACTTTATAAGTATGACAAAACAAACAATAGAGGTAAATATTATTTTTCACTTAACGTTTCCGCTCTATTTCTTTGGAAAAAAAATTTTTATTTTTTATAAAAAGTTTTTTTTGTAAAAAAAAGTTTGAAAAAAACTATAAAAAAATATTTTTAGTACAAAAATTTGTAAAGAGAAAAAATGTGAACACACAAAATTGATGCAAAATGCTTTAAAATCATTAAATAAAACTATATGAGTAGCTGATGGTTAAAATTATTTGTATCTAAATTTAAAAACAAATGAACGTCTGTCATACTTTCCTACAAGTTTCTTTTATTTATTTTCTTGAACTTTAGCCCCTATAGTGTTAAAATCTTAGCTCCGGTAATTCTACATACATCATATTTTTTCTTCTTCTTCTTCTAAAATAAAGGTTAGTTTGTTTGTTTTTGATATAGTTTTGCATTTCTCCACTTGTTTTCTATTGCCCAAACACAGATATTTTTTATTACCAATAGCTTGTATATCATGGCCTAAGGTATTGTCGTAATTATCAAATTACATAAATAAGTATTTTGTCATTTAGCAAAAAAAAGTAAAAAAAAAACATATAATAATAAAAATGTTGAGGTCGGCAAGCATAAATTTAGCTCATAAGTACAAGTTTTTTTATTTGTAAAAAAATTGTCATTTAAGTAATAAATAAAAGAAATATTATATCATATTGCTAGGCGTAAGTAGAAGAAGAAAAGGGATATGGTCTCAAAAGACAAGACCGTAAAGGAAATTTTTAAATAATTTTAGTTTTAAGAAGGTCAGAAAATAAATGTTTGAAAAATTATATTTATTTTCAGTTAGTTTCTGCGAAATGTCACGTTTTTTTTTTCTTTTCAATTATGAATAAAATTAATAAATTAAAATTATATTTATTACAAATATATAACAGGGACTTTAAACGCTTAATAACTTAATTAAAAAATAATTTTAAATAAAAAAATTAAATAACCTTTACAAAAATTAAAAGTTATTAAATATAATTGAGCTTTGGTTGGAGTTTTGTGAATTTGCTGTACCCGCCCCCTAGTATGCTGTTAATATTGAAAAAATTTAGAGCTATTGACATGTTCTTTAACAAAAGAACAGTTTTTACAAATAACTCTAAGGAAAGTCAGGATCTTTTAGAATAAAGAAAGCAATTGAACTTTTTTTTAATAATAGTGAAACAACACCTAAAGACAGCCATGCCTTATTTTTTCTTAATTTGTTGATTAACTTGCAACACTTTTTCTATTATCAGAAATATAAGTTCAGCGTTCAGAAAAAAAAGTAGAGAAAATCATTGTGGAAAAAAGAGATGGGCATCTATAATATTAATAGGCAAGGCCATTTCTTGTGACCAATGTAAGTTTCACAGTTTTACCCCGATTTTGACAAAAAAATTATCATTCGAAAGGTATTTCTGTTTAGCTGTTACCCAGATTTACAGATTTTCATCATCTGGAATAATTTTTTGGAGCTATGATCGTTTAAAGTTGCTACCAACACATACATAAAATTATAGAATGCCAAGTGTGTGTTTATTAAATGTGTTAATGTGTTTGTGTTAATGTGTTGAGTTTTTCTTCATTTAAAATGAGTTGAATTGTGAAGCATACCTTTAGGGTCTTTATTAAATGAAAAAATAAAGTTTCCTAGAATTTGCACTCGAGTGCTGGAATCTGTTAGTATATATTATATGCATACAAACTTTTTCTTCAAAAAACGTATTTTCTTCAAAAACTAGTTTTTCTCAAAAGAGTAGTATTTCTTCATAAAAAGTATCTTTCCTTCAAAAAGAAACTTTTCTGAAAATGCACTTCATAATAAAAATATTTTTTTTTCTAAATTAATGGTTTTTCTAAAAAAAAATACATTTTTATAAAAATATTTTAAGTAACTTTTCTGGTAACACTAAATTATTAAAAAAAAAAAAAAAAATAGTATACCATCTCAAAAAAGTATAATTTCTCTGTTTTTCTAAAAAAAATATTATTTCTTAAGAAATTTACTTTTTCTTTATAAAGTGTATTTTTCTAAACCTGTTCTCAAAAAAAGGAAACTTTCTTAACAGAGTATCTTTTGCAATCACGGCACTTTTCTCAAAAAGATACTTTCTTAAAAAAGTACATTTTCTTAAAAAAAAACATTTCCTACAAAAAATATTGTCTTAAAAATGTACTATTTTTAAAAAGGTGCCTTTTCTGAAAAAATTATCTCTCGTTAAAAATGAAAGTGTTCTGAAAAAGTACCCTTTCTTACCTTTTCCTAACAAAGTAGCTTATCTAAAAAAATTTAAAAAATTAAAGTACATTTCCATCAATATATTACATTTCTTAAAAAAAAAAACATTTACTTAAAAAAGTTCCTTTCTTAAAAAGCACCTTTTCGAAATAAGTACTTTTTTCTATACAAGTACTGTCGTATAAAATGTACATATTCTTAAAAAAGTAACTTTTCAGAAAAAAGTACATTTCCTTAAAACAAATACTTTTCTGAAGAAATAAAATTTCTTAAAATGTGTCTGTTCTTAAAAAGTAAACTAACTTTTCTTTAAAAAGCACTTTCCTTAAAAAATTATCTTTTTTATAAATGTAATTTTATTAAAAAGCATGTTTTCTTAAACAAGTACGTCTCTTGAAAATAGTAAATTTTCTTAAAGAATTACCTTTTCTGAAAAAATACCTTTTCTGGAAAAACTAAAATTTTTTCAAAAAGTACCTTTTCTTAAAGATTAATTTTTCTGCAAAAAGTTCGTTTCCAGAAGACAGTACTTTTTTTATAAAAAGGTACATTTTCTTAAACAAGTAACTTTTCTGAAAAAAGAACCATTTCTTAAATAAGCAACTTTTCTTAAAAAAGTACATCTGTAATATTAATGGGCTAGGCGATTTCTTGTGACCGATGTTTTGTTCTACCGTTTTTTTCCCCGATTTTGACCAAACGTATATCATTTCAAAGGTATTTCTTTTTGGTCGATTTGCAGATTTACAGATTTTTAAATTTTTTCCTTTATTTTGATTAAATTGCATTTAAAGTTGCTACTAACACATACATAAAATTATGCAATGCTATGTGTGTGTTTATTAAATTTGTTAATGTGTTTGTAATAAAAATGAGTTTGATTTTTGTGTTGATTTGTGAATTGGCTATAATTGATTAGCATACCTTGAGGGTATTTATTTAATGAAAAAATAAAATTTCCTAGAATTTGCATTCGAATTTCGAGGGCTGGAATCTGTTAGTTTTCTTAAATAAATTACATGTTCTTATAAAACTATATTTCCTAGAAAGGTACTTCTCTTAAAAAAGTACATTTTCTGAAAAAATTACATCTCGTTAAAAACGCAAATCTTCTGAGACTACCCTATCTTCAAAAAACACATTTTCTTTAAAAAGCACCTGTTATTAAAAAATCACATTTTCCTAAACATGAAGGTTTCTTTAAAAGTACCTTTTAAGTATCTTTCCTTAAAAATGTTACACTTCCTTAAAAAAAATTTCGTCTACTTAAAAAGGTACTTTTTTCTAAGAAAAAAGAATACTTTTTTCTAATAAACTACTTTTTTAATAGAAGTTTCCGTAAAAAGATACTTTTTCATAAAAAATACTTTTTCTTAAAAAAGTATCACTTCCCAAAAAGGTACTTTTTTAAAAAATGCAAATTGTCTGAAAGAGCACCCTTTCTTCAAAAAGTACCTTTTCTTACACAAAATGACTTTTCTGAAAAAAGAAAATTTCTTTAAAAAAATGACTTTTCTTAACCCAGATAGCGCAACCGGCCTTTTAGATGAATATCTCACAAATTAGAGAAAAGCGCCGTTATGCTTGTGCATTTCTGTACATATTTGTTTATATTATTATTGTATATGCTTTGTTATATACATAGCTTGACTGCCAGTTCGGAAGCGTCAGTTGATGAAAGCAGTTCCAGCTACTGTCCTTTTAAAAGGACAACCGATTCCGGAAAAACTATAGGTTTATGAAAAGTTATATTTTAAAAATTGTTTAGAAGTCCATGAAGATTTAGAGTTCGAAATATATATGGGGGATTTCATGTCAAGTGCACCAACTTTTGAAACCGATGTCTTTCGATCGGGATGAAATTTGCACCAAGGTTAGTCCTATTGAATAGTAGTTTAGACACAATTTTTCTACAAGATAGGTCCAGATCCCTCTGAGTTAGAGGGACCAAAATTTGACATTTTGGCCAAACAGGTGTTTTTTCTCATCCATGTAACTTATTACCTATTGTTCTTAGAAAATTTTCTCCCAAAGAGTTTAGATAGCTATTTCTTCAATATTTCGGAAAAAAATACTTAAAAAAAAAAAATTGTAGACTTTTTTTTTTTTGCTAAATTAAAGCATTTTTTGCCTTTTTTTTCAAAAAGGGCATTTTTTTTTTTTTTTTTTTTATAAGAAAGCTGAGGATTTTTCCTTTAAGAGCTTTTTGGTCGCTTAGTGGGATGGGAGTGGGATATCTGTCAAAATAAATGTTTTGTAACTCAAGACAACGGTTTTTCAATTTTTCAAAAATGCACTATTTTGAATTTTTCCCGATTTGTGTCTAAAACCTTACAAATAAAACTTATACTGAGAAACTAGACAAACTAAACTTTCCGAAGGTATATAACATTCCTAACTAAAACTTTATACCCTCGATACTGTAATACTCAGAATATGTTAACCTCAGGAAAAAATCGCTTTTTTTCTATAGAAATGTTGAAAAATTATTATTTTTTAATTATTTTTAATAATAATTAAAGTAATGTATAATAATAATAATAATAATATAAAAAATAAAAAGATAAATAATTTATTAAAATTTAATCTTAATTGCATTAGATCCATTTATATCATAACTATTTTTATACTTAATTTATTGTAGCTGATGAAGTATTTAAGTCTTGTAAATTTTTAAATACCCAGTCTTTCATCGAGCATTTTTGTCGCCTTTATTTACTGCGTTTTTTTGTCAATCCTTTCTTGGCGTTACTAGGTTCAGCTGTTAATTTCGCTGCTGGTTTATTTGTTGGCTTTGGAAAGAAATCGCATTGAATAGAGGCAGAAAACTTTTTCAACTTGAGTCTTCCATCGACAAGCGGTATAAAAGCATGGTATTGAGCAGTGTCATCGATTGTTACCGCAGCATCGAATCTGCTCTTCAGTGTTTTCAATGTTTCCTGATGATCCTCTTTGCTACTAAAAACAATTTTAGTTTCTGTACAATAATTCTTTGCCCAATGGAATAAAGCAGTCGCATCTAAGATGCGATCTTGAGGAGAGCACTGGAGGCTATACTTCGCTGCATTTCTTTTAAAGTTTGCTCCAATACCATCACATGCTCCTTTACCATGAGCAGTAGGATGAAAATGCCACTCAGCTGGCATTCCAAAATCTTTTTCATGGGCATAAGGTTTGCCAAGCTACTTTTCTTTTTAAAATGTTGACGAGCTCCGTCCGAAACGTAGTATACCTTCTTTACTGTAAATTTAGATTTTAGAAATTTTAGTATTCTCTTCTGGTACTCATAAACTGCCACGGTATCATGTTTTAAATCGTCGGATATGATTGCCATACTTTTGTGTTCCAGTTTTTCATCTTTCATGTAGTAAATAACTACTGTGAATATAGTTGCTTGGTCGTTTTGAAGTGGAATGCTTGTATGGCATCCTGAAGAACATATTTATAGTTTTCTGCGTAATCATATGAAATAACGAATTTACCAGACTTCAAATGTGTCTTCAAATCCTTGAAAAATGACCATTGCTCTTTGACTAAAAAGTCATGGTTTCTCAAGTTTAGCAATCCTGTACACATTTCTTCCACAAAATCATCCACATTTAAAATGATTGTTTTCAATGTGCATCTGTCAGTCTGAATCCAAGAATCAAATTTGACCTCCTCTATATATTCTCGATCTAAAGAGTTGATTAAATTTTCTTTGATGAATGTGGTTTTCGGGCAATTGGTACATTCACCTAAGTGGCGAGAAGTTATTGCATTAGGACACATAGTCAATTTAAGGCAATCGCGGTAATCGTGTAAATATTCTGCTGAATCATCTGTTAAATACTTTAAGTTGATTTCCTTCAACATCAGTTTAACATTTTCATGTTAAATTTGGGTTAATTTCGTGAAGCCAATTCTAAATCCTCGTGTTCAGATTGAAATGTTGCAAATAACTCTTTCAGGTTACAGATAACCATTCTCTTCTGTTATGTTATGAAGGTATGTTACATACCTTAGGAAAGGTTACTTTGTCTAGTTTCTCAGTATAAGTTTTATTTGTAAGGTTTTACACACAAATAGGAAAAAATTCAAAATAGTGCATTTGTGAAAAATTGAAAAACCGTTGTCTTGACTTACAAAACATTTATTTAGATAGATATCCCACTCCCATCCCACTAAGCGACCAAAAAGCTCTTAAAGGAAAAATCCTAAGCTTTCTTATGAAAAAAAAGTGCACTTTTTGAAAAAAAAGGCAAAAAATGCTTTAATTTAGCAAAAAAAAAAAGTCAAAAAAAAAAATTTTTTTTTTTAAAGTATTTTTTTCCGAAATATTGAAGAAATAGCTATCTAAACTATTTGGGAGAAAATTTTCTAAGAACAATGGGTAATAAGTTACATTGATGACAAAAAACACCTGTTTGGCCAAAATTTCAAATTTTGATCCCCTCTAACTCAGAGAGATCTGGACCGATCTTATTGAAAAATTGTGTCTAAACTACTATCCAATAGGACTAACCTTGGTGCAAATTTCATCCAGATGGGAAGACATCGGTTTCAAAAGTTGGAGCACTTGACATGAAACCCCCATATTGAAGTTTTAAAAAATAAAAACATTCCTGGGCTACATGGGCTAAATAAGTAAATTTTGTTAATAAATAACTTTTCTTAAAAAGCATTTTTTTTTAAAAAGTACTATTTATTAAAAACCTTTATTTTCTTAAATAAATTACATTTTCTTAAAAAGGTAATTTTCCTAAAAAAAAATTTATTTATCCTAAAAAAGTACATTTTCTTAAAAAAAAAGTACTTTTTCTTAAAAAGCACTTTTTCTTAACAGGTACAAATAGCTAATTTTCTTAAAAAATCACCTTTTCTAAAAAAATTACCTTTTCTGAAGAAAGTAAATTTTAAAAAAAAAAAAAAAGTACTTTTTCTTAAAGAGTACCCCTCTCTATAAAAGATCGCCTTTTCTCAAATAGCTTACTTTTTTAAAAACAGTATTTTCTTTAAAAAAAATTACGTTTTCGTACAAAAGTAACCTTTTAAAAAGTACTTTTTCTTATGAAAGTATTTTTTCTTAACAACCTTATTTCCAATAATTTTCAATAAGCAACATGATCGAAATATAAAAAAAAAATCATATTTTAAAATTATATTTGTTTTATTTTTAATCACCGCATATTTCAAGGCTCAGTGGGTTCTGCCACCCACCAATCAACTTGAATTTTCACATTTGGTATTCTCACATTTAATTTCATTGAACCCGAAATTTAATTTAAAAATAAAATTCCTTTTAACGTTTCCATAAATAGTTCATAAATTTTGAAAAACTTTTGATAATATCTATTTTGTATATTTCTGCTTTCTTTTTTGTATAATTTTTTTTTTTTTATATTGAAACTCCTTTCTCTTGGTCTACCTTCCTTCCAAACTAAATGATTAGAATTTCAAAGTGGCTGTTATTTTATACTTTTATGGAAAAACTCTTTAATTTGTTTTATTATCTTTTGTTTCGTTTCGTTTTGTTTGTTTTTTTTTTGTTTTTGTGTTGCTTTCAGCATATTTTAATTAAGTTTCGAAAATGATAAAATTATATTTAAAATAACATATACATAAGAAAGTTTTGAAATTAAAACTTTTTACAGTGTTATTTTTAGTTACTTCTAAATAGCCATGAACATTTGTGAAATATGAAAATATTATTTGTAACGAAATAAAATAAAACAAAAAACTTTTAATAATTTTATGCAGTGATGAAAAGCTTTAAACGAGAACAAAAATTAAATTTTAAATTGTATTAATACTGTTTATTAAAAGAAAAATACCAATAAGAAGCAAATTTATATAAAATTATATTTACTAATTGTAATAGTCATTACTCGTAATTTTAAATGGTTTTCAAAATACTTAACTAAATTTTAGGCTAAACCCTGGAATAAAGTGAGTGTTAGTAATTCTAAAAATATTTTCATTAATTTTGTTAAAGAAATTGCTTTATTGATGTGTGTATTAAATCAAACATAAAATAGATGTTTGGGTTAAGTACTTTAACAAATATAATTTCCAAGTATGTTAAAACATTTAACCAAAATTATTTTGTATATAAAATATTTATATTCAGTTGCACGAATTACACCAACACTTGTAGTTTATCTTTTTGTAGAAGTCTGTTTCATGCTAACCCAACACAGTCACACATATTTAAACAATTAAATTTTCTAAGTATAAACACAGGGTTGAAGGACATTCACCAAAACACTTACAAACAAACAAACAAACAAACAAACAAAAAGAACCTACCAACAACAAATAAGTACCTATTGTTTATACTTAAAAATAATTCTGGTTTTCGGTTATTGTGTTAGTACCTAAATATGAGTGTATGTGTATGACTACCTTTTAACCTACTTCTAACACAATATGGCGTGCACACTTTGTTTTTCTTTTTCTTTATTATTATTATTTTTTTTTTGCTGGGTACGGGGGGTTGTAAAACTTTCATGTACATTTGAATTTACATATTTTATGGGCGTTAGTTTCAACTATGTTTAGGCCATTTATATATTTTCAAAGGTATTTTTAGCTGAAACACGTTTAAAAAAAAACGTACTGAAAATTGTTGAAACTAAAGTAAAATTAATGACTATAAATTATTGTTCTATATGAGGCATTTCAATTTGAAATTATATGCGTTGTTCAGGTTTATATAAATGCCCTACTTTGATTCAAATGAATGATATGAAATTAATTAAACATCTAACAAGGAATGTTCACCCACAAATCGCGATGAAACATAGATATGTTATAGAAGACTAAAATAACAGAGAAAAGTATTATTTTCCGTCGGTCCGCTTTCATATTTTGAGAGTGAAAAAGGTACCAAATAACAGTCGTTTTTCGCTTTCTGTATATTTTTCACAGTTTATCCAAATAAACCATACACGAATTGTGCATCATATGAAAGGTATTTAAAATGCCTAGCCGGCATATAAATCATGGCATATAAAACGTGAAATTTGGTATAGTTATAGTTCACATGGAGGAGAAATGCAGAGTGATAAAATTATGTTTTAAAAATATATTAAATAAAATAATATAAAATAAAATATTTATAATAAATATTTTTATATATTTTCTTATTTAAATTTTTTCTTTCAATGTTTTTCTTATCTACATATATATATATATATATATATATATATATATATATATATATAAAATAAAGAATTTTTGAATAAAAATCATTTCATAGAGAATTTTTAAATAAAATTCATTAAATTTCATTATAAATATTTGATGAACACACAGAAGAAATATAAATGGGATTGTTTATAAATAACTTCATAAGAGCCTAAAGGTATGCTAATCAATTTTAGCCAATTCATCGCCTGTACATTTATTATTGACGGCTTAAAAAAAGAGTACGTTTTAATCGCCCTGAATTGTGAATTGCTTAAAATTGATTAGCATAGCTTTAGGCTCTTATGAAATTATTTATAAACAATCCGATTTATATTTCTTTTGTGTGTTCATCAAATATTTATAATGAAATTTAATGAATTTTATTTTAAAATTCTCTATGTAATGATTTTTATTTAAAAATTCTTAATTTTATATAGATTAAAAATACTTATACTTATATAGATTAAAAAAAAATTGAAAGAAAAAAATTTAATGAAAAAAATAAAATTTCCTGGAATTTGCATTCGAATTTCGAATACTGGGCTCTACTATATATGGGAACCTATATGGGTTTTTGTAGGCTATGTTAAGACGTATTTCAACGATATATGATATAAGATAAAAAAACAAATCTAATGCATATTGAACCATTTGAAACTTAAAATAAAAAGTTCTAGATTGTTACCACCCAATTTTCATTGTTAGTATCTTTTTTAAGGTCAATATATACTAACCCAATTATCTATTTCGTGACACAAAAGTTAAAAGTTGGTTACAAAAGAGAGCAATTACAATGCTGAATATATTACATATGTCATGTAACTTCAACGTCAATCCATAATAATAAGAGAATTAAGACAAAACCATTCTACAATTGATTTTGTCAAGGTGAGATTGGAGTTCCAACGAACTAATAAAAATAAAATTACCTAATGCTACAACTGCCAAATATTTGGACATGGTTCTAGCAGATGCAAAGTTAAGACATTTTGCGCAAATTGTACAGGACACCATAAGACGTCTGCCTGTACAGAAATCACTGTTAAATGTTCTAATTGTTCTAATAAGGCAAGCTATTTACAAATAAGGTACTGAGCTCAACCAACAACGCGTAACTCTGCTCGTAAAAACGCAGCTTTTAATATCGCCAACTACAATAATAGTTTCCCAAACACTTTACGCCAAAATGTACCTATCACACCAGGAGTATGGCTAGCAAATAACAACAATAACATCAGCAATAACTGCAACCTTAACAATACCAACGATTAGTTCACGCTGCAAGAAATAAAACGCTGGAGCTCATAACAAATTTTCGTAATTGTAGAAGCAAAGCTGATCAATTTGAGGCCATAAACAACCCCGCATGTTCCGACAATAATAGAAAACTCCGTTTTGCGTCTGATATTTGGAATCTTACATTCAATAGCGATCAAAAATATATACTTGGTGGAAATTTCAACAGTAGACATCATACTTGGGGTTAAAGTAGAGCAAATTGCTGGGGAAACATATTGCACGACAAGTTAGAGTCAACGAAATAGACATAAGTTATCCAAGCGATCATACATACGTTTCTTCTAAACCTAACAGAGAACTTTCTACCCTTGATTTTTTTAACTAACACATTCGTTATAAATGACTTAAGCTCCGATTATTTGCAGTTAAAATAATACTCACTGCCAATGTAAATGCTTCATCTTTTTTAAAGTTTGATTTTAATAAAGCAAATTGGAAAAAATATTCCAGATATCTCAGTAGGCAGACATATAACCTTACCAAATACGAGAGATAATGTTCATGAGGATCATATCGATTCAATGCTACCAAATTTTAAAAATCTTATAAATGTTAGTATTAATGGCAGTGTACCCAAAAAATTATCCAAGAAAATCGTTACGCCTTTATGGGAAAAGGAATAGTACAAAGCGAAACTGGCAGCGTTTTAGAGACTTTGATGATTTTTATGATGTGAAAATGCTTAAAGAAATTATTGAAAAAGAAATTGATACATTTAGAAATGAATGCCTCCTTTCTGCTCTGGATATTGGTTCTCTCCAATTTTGGGAACCTCACAAAAATTTTAAAGAAAAATAGTAAGAACATTCCAATTCTAAAGCAAAAAAATTCTCGTCACTCAACAAATCTTGAAAAATGCAAAATACTCGCGTTTGCTGCAAACCATAGATTTTCAAATAATATTGGGGATACTGAAACGACATCCATAGTTAATAATACCCTCCAGTTTCTTCAAGCAAAAACTTTGAACTTGCCAAATTATACCTCAACAAATAACTCTCAAATTTTTTGCATTAGACAAAAGTTGAAACCAAAAAAGTCACCGGGTCTTGATGGTATAAATAAGAGATATTTAAAAGGCCTCCCCAAAAAAGGAATAAAGTACCTAACGATTATAATAGATGCATGTTTGAAACTTTATTTTTCTCGCACGTTCAAAGAGTCTAAGGATATCCTAGTCAGAAAGCCAAACAAACCAGCTGATTGTCCTTCTTCATACTGACCTATTAGCCAATTGTCATCCATCAGCAAAATTCTCGAAAAAGTTATTAAGGAAAAATTAACTCATTTCATTGGTACTAATAATGTATTACCCCCTTATCAATTCGGCTTTCGTACAACCATTAGTGAAAATAAAGAATTTAGTCAATTCAGTTTTAAAAATCAATGGTAATGGTACTACTCGCTGTTAAAGCTGCATTTGATTCAGTGTGGCATAACGGGCTAATATATAAAATGATTCGATTAAATTTTCCACCAAATTTGGTAAAAATTATTTAAGCTTTTCTCTCTCTTCGCAGTTTTAAAGAACATATTGGTTCGTACTGTTCAGCAAGTTTAAATGTTCCAGCTGGTTGCCCACAGGGCTCATGTCTTTCACCAATACTCTATAATTTATAAACACACGACCTCCCCCAACTGAAGTATTCTACAATGTCAATTTTTGCAGATGATACGGCAATTGTCTGCTTGGAATTGTTTGCTGTTGATGTTATAACTAACTTACAAAGAGTGTTAGTTGAAATTTCGACATATGGTTTTTTAATAAATTATATTTAATAAATGGAAAATTATATCGATGTTCAATAAGTGAACAGTGACAAAACACAGGCAATATTTTTTACGAGGAAACGATATCCCCCAAGTAGGTATCAACATGAACAATCATTTAATTGCTTGGCAACAAAAAGTTACATATTTAGATGTCATACTTGATCTTAAACTGAAATTTAAAGATCACATATCATATGTTTTAAATAAGATAAATATTCATAAATATATTCATAAAATGTATCCATTTATAAATCGAAACTCAAGATTAAATATAACGAAAAAATTACACATAAAGCAATCTTTGATGCGGTTATGTTCTACACAGCTGCTGTTTGGGCAAATAGTGCAAAATGTCACATTAAAAAACTCCAAATAGCCCAAAACAAATAACTTAAAATGATTTATAAATTTCCTTGGTATTTTTCTACGCATAGACTCCATGCACCCGTAAATATAGAACCAGTGGAGACTAAATTACTTAGACTCTCGGTAAACTTTTATCTTCGTTGCAATAACTCTGAACATTCACATATTAATGGTTTAGTTCCAGCGTAATAGGCTGTAAGTTAGTAGACTAAGTTTTATCTAAACTATTCAAAATTTGTAAATTTTTTTCTCAAAAACAATGTATATATGTATATCAATTTTAAAAAATTCTAGTAGAAAAAGAGTAAGGGACGTATGTGAAAAATAATTAAAGTGTACTTCAAGTAGACTTTATCAATAAATTTTGTATGAAAAACATACAATAAAGTCTACTTGAAGTACACTTTACGGCCCTAAATCTTTAACTCTTTGTCCATATATTATATAATGAAACAATATAAATAATATTTAACAAATTAATAAATTGAATTGAAAAAAAGTTTTATTAAATTTGTTTAATACTGTTAATGTGTCTCATTCTTTTTTATCACAGTTTAAGTATGTCTAATTATTTCAAACAACATATAATTTATGATAAAATATAAAAAACTTAAATTAAAAAAAAATGCTTAGTAAAAAAATTTAAAATAATAAATAATATTAAAATTATAACTATTAGGTTAGATAAGATTATATAAAGAAGGGTCTACGCACTAGGATCAGTTTGATCTTTCCTGCAGCCCATGGAGGTAAACATTTAAATATTTCTTTATCAATTTCACATATTTTTTTCTACTTTATTTACATAGTATTTCTTCATAGTATTGGGAATTAACAAATTGAGGTACCCTTATATAATTTTCTTTAATTAAAAAAACGACATATTATATTAATAAAATTAATTTAGAAAATATAACAAATTCACAGTAGAAATCATTTATATATTTCTATATTATTATTTATTTTTTTAGTATATTTTTATAGTAATAAAGATGTTGTAATTTTTATCTAATATTCCCTTTAATTAAAAAAAAAAAATAAATTGTATTAATTATATTAATATATAAATTAAATTTATTTCGTAGTAGTTTTCCAATAGTATTGAAAATTTAGTAAAGGGGATATTAAATAAAATTATATCTATAATAATAGTAGGCAAGGCGATTTCTTGTGATCATGTAAATATTTTAGTTACCAACTGATTTTGACCAAGCATACCCCATTTGAAAGTTTTTTTTTTTACCTGTCCACCATATTTGTAGATTTGCACCGTCTGGAACATTTTTCTTTTAATTGAAAAGAAAGAATGTTTGAAAAAATACTTAAATTATGAAAAAATTTGTATAAAAATTTTGTGCACTACCCTGGATAATTGGTTAAATAAATATTGAACATAAAATAGGTCTTAAAAACACTTATGTGTGAATTCGGTACTCCCTTTAGAAGGTCTCAATTAAATATTATACATCACTGAAATGAGCTTTACAATGCCACTGGGTAGTTAAAAAAAAAAAAACTATATATACACCTGTTAAAAAGCATATAAAAAAAAAATATATCGAGTTTTGTAAGGAAGTGTATCTTAAATTTTCATTATTAAATTTGTTTGGCATTTTTAATTTTTTTATTTTTAGTTTTTAATTTATAATTTTAAATTTTAAATTTTTAAATTTTAATTTTTAATTTTTAAATTTTAATTTTTAATTTTTAATTTTTTATTTTTAATTTTTAATTTTTAATTTTTAATTTTTAATTTTTAATTTTTAATTTTTAATTTTTAATTTATAATTTTAAATTTTAAATTTTTAATTTTTAATTTTTAATTTTTAATTTTTAATTTTAAAATTTTTAATTTTAATTTTTAATTTTTAATTTTTAATTTTTAATTTTTAATTTTTTATTTTTAGTTTTTAATTTATAATTTTAAATTTTAAATTTATAATTTTTAATTTTTAATTTTTAAAATTTTAATTTTTAATTTTTTATTTTTAATTTTTAATTTTTAATTTTTAATTTTTAATTTTTAATTTTTAATTTTTAATTTTTAATTTTTAATTTATAATTTTAAATTTTAAATTTTTAATTTTTAATTTTTAATTTTTAATTTTAAAATTTTTAATTTTTAATTTTTAATTTTTAATTTTTAATTTTTAATTTTTAATTTTTAATTTTTAATTTTTAATTTTTAATTTTTAATTTTTAATTTTTAATTTTTAATTTTTAATTTTTAATTTTTAATTTTTAATTTTTAATTTTTAATTTTTAATTTTTAATTTTTAATTTTTAATTTTTAATTTTTAATTTTTAATTTTTAATTTTTAATTTTTAATTTTTAATTTTTAATTTTTAATTTTTAATTTTTAATTTTTAATTTTTAATTTTTAATTTTTAATTTTTAATTTTTAATTTTTAATTTTTAATTTTTAATTTTTAATTTTTAATTTTTAATTTTTAATTTTTAATTTTTAATTTTTAATTTTTAATTTTTAATTTTTAATTTTTAATTTTTAATTTTTAATTTTTAATTTTTAATTTTTAATTTTTAATTTTTAATTTTTAATTTTTAATTTTTAATTTTTAATTTTTAATTTTTAATTTTTAATTTTTAATTTTTAATTTTTAATTTTTAATTTTTAATTTTTAATTTTTAATTTTTAATTTTTATTTTTAATTTTTAATTTTTTATTTTTTATTTTTAATTTTTAATTTTTAATTTTTAATTTTTAATTTTTAATTTTTAATTTTTAATATTTAAATTTAAATTTTTAATTTTAATTTTTAATTTTTAATTTTTAATTTTTAATTTTTAATTTTTCAAGACGTTTTTATAACGCTATTCGTCCCTCATTTTATCTCCAAACCGTTATCTCTCACACCGTTTTTGTCTTACTCTGGTTTTGTGATTATATTGTGAAATGGATTTTACCCCCCTGAGCATCTATACGCTTTACACATAAAAATAAATAAAATTTACGCCCTCCATAAGTAATATATGGTATCCTCACTTGACAAATCGATTAACATCGCTTTCTGAGTTATGAAAAGTTTAACGTCAAAGCGCTTTATTGACGGCTTATTGACTGTTTTCCCTCAAACCAAATTTCTCTTATAACAAGGATTAATGCCATCAAAACTACCTTATTATTAGAGACATTTGTTTTCACCATAAACTATATAGTCAAGAAGGAGTTTCCACTTTAAAATTTTCATAAATCAACAGTTGGGTTAATCTGTTGGCAAGTGAGCCATCCATATAATGTTTAGTTTATAATTCATATACATCTCGACACAAAACATATATGATATGCAAATACCAATAAAATGATGTCTAATTATAAGGGACCATCGCTTTGGATCAAATAAAAAAATCTATAAAAACGAAAAATTGCCGTTTTTGGTAGTGATGTTAAAAATGAAAGTTAAAAAAACATATTTTTTCTTTTTCTGTAACATATTATAGTTTCATTACAAGTTCAGGCACTCCCCATGAGTCCTTTCGTCTGAAAAAAGTTTTATGAAAATTTTCATAACTAAAGTATATTTTTATTAATGCCATTTTCACATAAGAGGATATTTTTAGTAAATTCCACGGAAGAGGATATTTTTAGTAAATTTTTATACCCTATACCACTATGTGGTTTGGGTATAATGACTTTGTGCTGCTGTTTGTAACAACCAAAAATATTTGACCTAGACCCATCTTTAATTATACCGATCGAATCAGAATCACTTTCTGAGTTGATTTAACAATGTCCGTCCGTCCGTCCGTCCGTCCGTCTGTGTGTCCATGTAAAGCTTGTAATCAAACTGCAGGTCGCAAATATGAATATATTTTGATGAAATTTGGTATATAAGCTTTTATCGGCCATGGGATGAACGCTATTGAAATTGGTGAGAATCGGTCCATGTTCAGACCTAGCCCCCATACAAATAACCCATATGAAATCGATATAAATTGCCATAAGATCCAAATTGTCATATAGATCTTACTCAAATTGGGTTTGTATGCGTTCATTACATCCACTAATGAGTAGTCCAAAAATGATCCCTTTGACCCCATATAGAGCTGCTTCCCGATCTTCACTTAAATCTATTAAAAAACAAAAATATTGCACTGATTCTTCTCAAATTTTGTTTGTACGTAGTTTTGCAAAATACAAGAGACTTTACCAAACATGATCAGGATCGGTCCATTTTTGGACCTAGTCCCTTTATAGATATAGCATCCGATATGAACTTTTTCATATCTGCAGCCAAAAAAATTAATAAAAATCCCACTCAAATTTGGTTTTTGCTTATTTTCAATGTCCAGTTAGTTGGGCCTAAGAGATAGGGTTTCTAAACGCATGGTATAGGGTATCGTATAGTCGGTCTGGACCGACTATAATTTTCTTACTTGTTATAACTTAATTAAGTTTCATAAGTTAAGATTAATCAGATTATTAAATTTGTGTTAAGAATAATTTTTTTTAAGGTATGAAATAAAAATTCGTTACAGTCAAATGAACAAGTGTTTTTTTTTTTTCTTAATTTAATTTAAATTTTCCATGATTTTGTTAATCACTTTGATCTCTTTCACAATTATTTGAAATATTAAAATAATTGAGTCTGAAAATTTGTGGAATGTCGGTCTCTTCAAAATTGCAGAAATATTTTGAAATTATGAAATCTTATGTATAAAAAAAATATCGTCGACTATCTATAATATTAATATGCAGAGCGATTTCTTGTGACCAATATAAAAATTGTAGCTATTAACCGATTTTGAAGAAACATACCTCATTTCAAAGCTATTTCGTTTTATCTCTGCACAAAATTTACAGATTTGCACCGTTTGGAAAATTTTTTTTGGGGTAATGCTCATTTAAATTTGCTACTAACACATACATAAAACGCATACTGTGTGTGTGTGTCTATTATAAATATAAAAAGCCCTGTGTTGAATTGTGAATTGGCTAAAAATTGATAAGTGAACCTCTAGGCTCCTTTAAAATTATATATTAACGTTTTGTCAAAATCGGGATAAAACGGTAAATTCTGTGTTTCCAACAAATATTTATAATGAATTTAATGAACTTTATTTAAAAAGTGTCGAATTGTGAATTGGGTAATATGGTTTAGCATACTTTTAGGCTCTTATAAAATTATTTATTAAATGAAAAAAAAGAATTCCTAAAATTTGCCATCGAATTTCGAGGGCTAGGCTGTGCTACTCATAATATAATAGACGGCTTTTTTTTGAATTTTTATATGGTAAATAATTTCTGCAACTTTTTTTAGTCTTGTCCAGCAAACGCAATGTCCAACAAATAGAGTTTCTAGGTCTTTTTTAAAACTGTTACATCTCCCTCAAAAAATTCTTGTTTTAATATAAAAAAGCGTTCTTTTTTTTAAGTAACAAAATTATATTTGGCAATGGCAGATACAGCTTTAACTTATTTTATAAAAATCTTTCCCTGGAAATTTCATAAAACAAATCAAAAACACAAATATTAGCTCGGATAAACATTTATGTGTACCCTTATTCGGACTTATTTCAATCAGTTTTGCCCAAAAAAAAGTTTTAAAAGGCCACAAAATGAGTCTGTAACCACAAACCCTTAGGGTTATTTCTTTACTAACCTCATATAATCTTAAAGAGCAGAAATTAATCACCCAAAAAAAATTTTTTTTGGGATAATTAAAGTTTTAAATTATTTTTAATTATGTTTTAAATAAAAAAATTTATAAATGAATCTAAAAAGCAATTATGACAATGTATATCTTTTCACACTACCATTTTTGCGTTTTTAAAAATATCTGAAATATCTTTAATAATTAACCATTGAATTAAATATTACCGAAAATAGCTTAAAATTGAATAAATGTTGCCTAGAGAAAATAATTGCCTTCTAAAAGTTAGCTCCTTTTTTCAAAAGGCACCAAATTATCTACGTCTAATTTGGGAGAACAACATCAAAAAATTCTATTTTCTATGATCAATTATTAGCATAAAATTTAGCTTAAACCTTGAGATTTATTCTTTATTCTCAACTACATTTCCATGGAAAAACTGATGATACACAAATGTTTCTCTTACACTCTTTATAAATAAAATCAATCACATTACCCAGCTTTAGAAACATCTCCTTTGCAATAGAAAAAAAAAGTACAAGTACGGTATCATTATAATCTGTATGGACTGATTATAATTACAATAATTCATGATTCTTAACTGAACATGACTGCTCCACTGCACACGTAATGAAAAGCAGTGCATGACATGGTAGCAATTTCCGCGGTTAATCATTATCAAATTGTTGTTGCTGAAACACGTACTTACAGTAAAAACTGTGAAACAGTATATATTCCTTTCATCTACTTATAACTGCTATAGAATTGTAGCTTATGTCCATTGTAGAGAATTTTCACTTTATTTTGTTATTTTTGTTTTCTTCTATGAATTCCATATTAAAACTAATTTGAATTTGTTAGCTATAGACCGTTTAAAAAAAAGGTACTCTGCGAAGTTGTTTTGTAGATTATTGATATAAATTTATTTTTGAAAGTTTATTAATAGAACAATTGTACGTAGTTTATACTAGAACTCTAGTTATGAAACCACATTTGCCTTTGTTATTTAAAATGTATTGTTATTAAGCAAATGTTTATAGTTATTAGCCTAAAGTAATAATATGGACTGTTTGTTTGAGATAAAATTTTTAATTATAAATTTAATTATAAACTTAATAAAATTTCAAATGCTGACAAAGGACTGTTGAATACATTAAATAACCGTCATCTACCTTTGCTAAAAAAAGGTATTTTTCAAAGAAAAGGTTTGTTATTAAAAAAAAAAGCTTTTGAATAAACGAACCGTTTTAAAAAAAATTATTTGTTGGCAAATGTAATTTTTTAACCAAAAAAAATGAATTTTTTAAACAAAATATTTTATAAAATATAAGGTCTCTTTTTAAGAAACGCTACCTTTTTTAGAAAAGGTAATTATCGGAAAATGTGTACTTTTTAAGAAAGCCACTAATTTAAAAAAAAGGCACCTTTTTAATAAGAGGTCATTTTTTTTAGCAATATTTCTGCTTTTAATAAAAGGTACTTTTTTAAGAAAAAGTCGTTTTTTAATATTAGCAACTTTTTTTATTGAAAAGATACTTTTTCAGGAATGGTACTTTTTAAGAAAAGGTAACTTAAAAAAAAAATTACTTTTTAAACCAAAGCTTTTATATGTGGTACTTTTTAAAAAAGGTGCTTAAAAAATACTTTCAGAAAAATAGTATACTTTTTATACCGGCCACACAACTGTGCAGAGTATATATATATGTATATAGGTTTGTCATACTTTTTTTAAAGTATCAAGAAATGCCTTTGCAACCCCACAAAGTGTATATATTCCTGAGTCTTATAACAACTCGCGTCCATATAGCGATGCCCGTCTCTCCGTCTGTCTGTTGTAATCACGCTCCTTCACAAAATAAATCACCTACGTGGGTATAGTTATGATAATATTGTTTGCTATTATTTCCAGAAAGTCGATTTGGAAAAGGGAGTAAATCGGATATCACTATGCCGAGATACCTCAAAAAAAAAAATTAAGACACCTCCTAAAAATTTTAAATATCCAGTGTGTTTGTCGTAATAAAGCAGATTCCAGCCCTCTAAAAAGTATGCTAATCAATTATAGCCAATTCCAAAATCAACACAAAAAACTGATTTTTATTACAAACACAGTAACAAATTTAATAAACATACACATAGCATTGTATAATTTTATGTATATGTTAGTAGCAACTTTAAATGCGTATGTTTATTAAATTTGTTACTGTGTTTGTAATAAAAATGAGTTTTTTTGTGTCGATTTGGGAATTGGCTATAATTGATTAGCATACTTTTAGGGTCCTTATTTAATGAAAAAATAAAATTTCCAAGAATTTGCGCCCGAATTTCGAGAGCTGGAATCTTCTAGTATGACATTAATAGGCTAGGCGATTTGTTGTGACTGATGTTTTGTTCTACCGTTTTATACCGATTTTGACCAAACGTATATTATTTGAAAGGTATTTCTTTTTAGCAATGTCTCAGATTTACAGATTTTTAAATTTTTTAAATTTACTCAAAATAAAGGAAAAAATTTAAAAATCTGTAAATCTGAGACATTGCTAAAAATTATTAATATCATTATTAAACTATTAATATCATACTAGCAGATTCCAGCTTTTGAAATTCGGGCACAAATTCTAGGAAATTTTATTTTTTCATTAAATAAAGACCCTTTAAGTATGCTAATCAATTATAGCCAATTCCAAATTCAACACAAATAAACTGATTTTTATTACAAACACAGTAACATATTTAATAAACATACACATAGCATTGTATAATTTTATGTATATGTTAACTTTAAATGCAATTTACTCAAAATAAAGGAAAAAATTTTAAAATCTGTAAATCTGCAAAATTGCTAAAAAGAAATACCTTTCAAATAATATAGGTTTGGTCAAAATCGGGATAAAACGATAGAACAAAACATCAGTCACAAGAAATCGCCTAGCCTATTAATATTATAGATATAGGTTTGTCATTCCTTTTGTAAAGTATCGAGAAATGCCTTTGCGACCCCATAAAGTATATATATTCTTAAGTCTTATAACAACTCGCGTCCATATAGCGATGGCCGTCTGTCTGTTAAAATCACGCTCATTCACAAAAAAAAACCATCTACGTGGGTAAAGTTATGATAATATTGTTTGTTATTATTTCGAGCAGGTTGGTGTTAAAAACGGCATCAGTCGGGCATCATTGTGCCGTGATATCTCCAATAAAAAATTAAGACACCTCCTAAAAATTTTAAAAATTAAGTGTGTTTCTCGTAATAATTAAGTATTAAGTTTGTCAAATTATCAAATTCTTGCTGTTTTAAGTTTGAAACACAACTAGGACGAACGACGAATTTTTCGTTCCAGTTATTCGTCGTCAGAAATAAAACACATTTGTGTCTATGAAAATGCACATAATCAGTGCGTTGAACGAAATACGTAGTGCGTAACGAACTCTGCCATAGGTTTATTTATATTTCTTACGCCGACGAACGACGAAAAAATTGGTGTAGAGTGGCCGTATTTTATTTTAGTTTTTCAAATGTTTTAGTAAATAAAGTTATTTTTGTCTTTAAGAATTGTTTTATATTTTATCTATAACTTATAAGTTAAATAAAATTTATTTTTAATTATATAATTTTCTTTTACATTGTTATTTGTTAATATTTATTTTTTTCGTTTAGTGCTTCTTTTTTTTGATGTGTAAACATCTATACGCGCAGGGGGGGTAAATTACAAAAACAGCGTAACATGTGAGCCGTACGACAAAATCGGTGTGACTTACGATTTTATTGGTGATATGTTTTGAAAATGAAAAATAAAAAATAAAAAATGAAAAATAAAAAATGAAAAATAAAAAATGAAAAATAAAAAAATTAAAAATGAAAAATGAAAAATGAAAAATAAAAATGAAAAATAAAAAATGAAAAATAAAAAATTAAAAATGAAAAATGAAAAATGAAAAATGAAAAATAAAAAACAAAAAATTAAAAATAAAAAATTAAAAATAAAAAATGAAATATGAAAAACGAAAAATGAAAAACGAAAAACGAAAAATGAAAAATTAAAAACGAAAAATGAAAAATTAAAAATAAAAAAAATTAAAAATGAAAAATAAAAAAATAAAGTTAAAAGCGAAAAATTATAAAAGAAAAATAAAAATGGAAAATGAAAAATATACAAGTAAGAAAATTATAGTCGGTCTAGACCGACTATACGATACCCTATAACATGCGTTTAGAGATCCTATCTCTCAGGCCCAACTAACTGGATATAGAAAATAAGCATAAACCAAATTTGAGTGGGATTTTTATTAATTTTTTCGGCTGCAGATATAAAAAAAGTTCATATCGGATGCTATATCTATATGGTGACTAGTCCCAAAAATGGACCGATCCTGACCATGTTTGGTAAAGTCTCTTGTATTTTGCAAAAATATATACAAACAAAATTTGAGAAGAATCAGTGCAATATTTTTGTTTATTAATAGATTTAATTGAAGATCGGGAAGCAGCTCTATATGGGGTCATGGGGATAATTTTTGGACTACTCATTAATGGATGTAATGAATGCATACAAACCCAATTCGAGTAAGATCTATATGACAATTTGGATCTTATGGCAATTTATGTCGATTTCATATGGGTAATTTGTATGGGGGCTAGGTTTGAACATGGACCGATTCTCACCAATTTCAATAGCGTTCATCCCAAGGCCGATAAACCATATTTCCAATTATATTCGCATTTGCGACCTGCAGTTTGATTACAAGCTTTACATGGACAACACACAGACGGACGGACGGACGGACGGACATTGTTAAATCAACTCAGAAAGTGATTCTGATTCGATCGGTATAATTGAAGATGGGTCTATGTCAAATATTTTTGGTTGTTACAAACAGCAGCACAAAGCCATTATACCCAAACCACATAGTGGTATAGGGTATAAAAACGAAAAACGAAAAATTAAAATTGAAAAATAAAAAATGGAAAATAAAGAATGAAAAATGAAAAATAAAAAATGAAAAATAAAAAATGGAGAATGAAAAATGAAAAACGAAAAATTAAAAACAATAAATGAAAACTGAAAAATAAAAAATGGAAAATGAAAAACGAAAAAATAAAAAATTAAAAATAAAAAATGAGAAATGAAAAAGGAAAAATAAAAATTAAAAAATAAAACACGAAAAATTAAAAATTAACCAGTTGAAATAATAAATATTTTTATATCAGCAGAGCCCCTGCAATTGGTTGCCATGACTGATACATAGAAGACGCTTTCTGTTTGATTTTAAAAAAGTGCCATGAACAAATTTTTAATTATAAGATGTTTACACATAACCTCTGTGATCTGACTTACAAGATTTTTTTAAATATGGTCACTCTGTCAGCTGCAACATATAGACAGAAATGACAAAAAACTAATTTAATAATAAAAGTTTATGAAAGTTTTTCAGAATTAAAAAATCAAACGCTGCCGTACAAAAATAAATGTTTTTACCATCGCGAACATGATGTTTACAATTGTAATAACTCGTACAAAGTTAAAAATCCTTTTATTTATATATTTCCAATATTTATTTATATAAATTACTTGTTTGTAAATGACGTTACAGCTGCTTTGCGAATTCGTCGTAATTGTATTTCATTCGACGAATTTACGCAACGAATTGTTGCCGACAAATTCGTCGAGCTCTGCGAAATTCGTCGTTCGTCCCAGTTGTGTTTCCACCTTTAAACATTTTGTTTACCTCTATAATATTAACAGGCCAGGCGATTCCTTGTGACCGATATAAAAATTGTAGTTAGTAACCGATTTTGACCACACATACCTCATTTGAAAAGTATTTTTTTTTAGCTGTCTCGAACTTATTTTTTTTTAAGTAATGCTCATTTAGATTTGCTACTAACACAAACATAAAACACATACTGTGTGTGTGTTTATTATAAATATCAAAAGCCCTGTGTTGAATTGTGAATTGGCTAGAATTGATTAGCATGTGTGCAACCAAATATTTATAATGCAATTTAATGAAATATATTTAAAAAGTATTGAATTGTGAATTGATTGACATACCTTTAGGCTCCTATAAAATTACATATTAAATAAAAAATTAAATTTCCTAATATTCGCACTCTAATTGTTATAAATAGTACAATAAGTCCAGATATTAATGTAACCATAATATCGATGCAGAGGTTACCAAAGATTCGGCATAGCCGAAATTAACACTCCTACTTGTTTAAAATAAATGTTCTTTTTCAATAAGAGGTACTTAAATTTTTTGTTACAAAATGAAGTTTTTGAAAAAGGTAATCTTCTAAGAGAGAATACTTTTTTATTAAAAGGAACTTTTTTAATAAAAGGTACAACTTGTAGAAGAAATATTTTTTTTTATAAGGCGCCTTTCTAATAATTGGTGCTTTTTCAATAAAATGTAGTTATTTTAATAAGAGGTAAATTTTTAATAAAAGGTACCTTTTTAATAAAAGGTACTTTTCTATTAAAAGGTACCTTTTGGGAACAAGAGATAATTTTTAAAGAAATGGTACTTTTTAAGAAAAAGAAGTTGTTTCAAAAATGCACTTTTTTAATAAAAGGTAGTTTTAAAAGGAATAATACTTTTTTAATAAAATTAACTTGTTTAGCAAAAGTGCTTCCTTACTAAAGGGTACTTTTTAATAAAAGGTATTTTTTCTTTAATAAAATATACGTTTTAAGAAAATGTAAACATGGAACGTAAACACATTGTATCAAGTAGGTAAACTTGCCCAACTATCAGCAGAGGCTAAACGTCTTAACGTGTCAGTTATTGGTATAAGCGAAATGCGTTGGAACGGTAGCGGCGACTTTACAAATACTCAACGTGACCGAATAATATATTCTGGAATGCAGAATGACAACGATCCTAATATACACGGCGTAGCAATTTTCCTTTGTAGACGAGTCCGCAACTGCCTTATCAGCTGGTCACCTGTTTCTGAATGCATTGTAACAGCGCGTCTTAACACCAATATCGGGAAAATCACAATTGTACAATGTGATTAGACATAACTATCAAGGAGAGGTTTTATGACGAATTGAACCGCACCCAACAGAATACTCCTCGAAACGACATTCTAATGTTAATGGGAGATTTTAACGCTCGTATCGGTAGTGACAATGAAGGTCTCCAGCATATTATGGGAATTCATAGCCCCGGCAGCCGCACAGAAAATGGAGAACTTTTCCTGGACGGCGGCTCATACTTCCCTCACAAACTACATCATTAAATCACCTGGAGATCACGCGACTCCCGCGCCATTATCGAGGGGCAGATTGATCATATCTGCATAAGTAAGAAATGGTATAAACTTCTGCAGGACGTAAGGGTAAAACGCAGTGCCGAAATAGAATCAGATCACTTCTTAGTAATAGCTGAAATGAAGCTCACCTTAAAAAAATTGCAGGCTCCAACAACTCACACCACTCGAAGAAAACATAACGTTAAGAGACTCAGCGTCGAACAGCTCAGGAATAATTTTACATCAAAAATCATAGAGGAAAGAACGAGGGTCGAAATGCCGCGCAACCAAGAAAACAACACAAACCAGCAGTGGACATCAATCAAAACAATGCTGCATAGTACAGCCGACGAGATTGTCGGCTTCACCAAACACGAAGTAAAAGAATGGTTAACTCTCACTCTCTGGAATCGGGTTGAAGAAGGGCGAGTGGTAAATATGCACTTGATGAGTACATTAGACCCTGTTAAAAAGGACGAGCTTAGTGCGAAGCTTAAAACGCTGGTGAAGCAAGTAAAACGTCAAGCCAGAAACGATAATCGTAGCTTTATGAATAACCTCGCTGCAGAGGGGCAACCGCCAGCAGAATTGGGGATATGAAAACATACTTTGATATTATAAGATGGCTTTCAAACAACAAAGGCCAAGCTAACTTGCCCATAAAGGACAAAAACGGCAGGATTCTAAGAACTTCATAAGAACAGCTAGACCGTTGGCGAGAGCACTTCGAAGAAACGCTAAACCAATTCGATAACGAAAATACAATAGGGGGTGAATGCTTATTTCCCAACGCACCTCCTCTCCAAACTACATATATAGCAACGCCCGAAAAAGACGAAATTACACAAGCAATAACGCAACTGAAAAACGGTAAAGCAGCAGGAAGGGTCGATAACCTACCAGCCGAATTCTACAAAACGTGCCCAGAAGTTTTTGCAGATATATTGCACCCGTTATTTAAGGAAATATGACAAACTGAGAGTATGGCCCAGGAATGGAAGGCAAGCTTAATAGTAAAAATCCCGAAAAAAGGAGACCTTAAAGAAGGCTGCAACTGGCGTGGCATTGCACTGACGCCGGCTCAATCGAATTATCACCCCCATAGATCAACAATTAAGGAAAGAGCAAGCTGGGTTTCGACATAATAAATCTTTTGTCGACCATATCAACAGCCTCAGGTTGATTATAGAGCAATGCCATGAATACAACTCAACGAAGGGATAGACCGTAAAGCCATACGGTCGGCATTGAAGAATAAAGGAGTACCACCGAAAATAATAAATTTAATTAAAGCGCAATACGACGGATTAAGCGCAAGGGTTGTTCATAGCGGCAGTACGAGCGAACCATTTAATTCTCTTACCGGAGTCAAACAGGGCTGCATATTATCGCCTATATTGTTCGCCGCCACACTAGACGCAATACTTCACAAAATAACGGGCGTCAAGAGAGGTATAAGCTGGAGAATTAACTAACATCTCGAAGATCTTGACTATGCACATGACATCGTCCCATTTGCATCCAGGAGAGAACACATGCAAGACAAACTCAACGACCTCATCTCAACAGCTGCAAAAGTCCGCCTGCGCATAAATATAAACAAAACCAAGACCTGTGCTGTAGCCACCACGCAAGCCCCCTCCTTCAACATCAAAAGCACACCCATCGAAAACGCCGACAAATTTTTCTGTCTGAGCAGCATCATAACACTTGACGGAGGTGCCTTAGCAGATGTGGAAAGTCGAATAACTAAGGCTAGAAGTATCTTTCACCAGCTATACAATGTCTGGAAATCGAACGAACTCTCTCCGATGACTAAAGTACACGTACGTGTTGCGCAAAACAAAAGCAACAAAATGTACTCCAGACTATAAATACATAATTTTCATAAAAACAAAATATTTAAAACAAAGATTACTATTTATTTTCACAGAGGTATTATTAAGCTGTAAAACCAATACATTACAACAACAACAACAATTGCTTTTAAAACAAATATGAAAAAATGTACAGCAGAGTCGGAATTCACTTGCGCAAAGCAATAGCAACAAAGTAAAGAAAGAAGAGAATATGTTTAAAAAGAATGTGATCTAGCGGTACTTTTACAATGTTTTTGAGAAGCTGCTATAAAATACTTTCAATTTGTGCAATATTCGATTCAGTTTGTGAACGATCTTTGCATATTAACGACGTTAAGAACATGGCGAGGGAAAAGTTTGGAGACAAATTAAAAAGTGAAATAATTAATGACTTTCTAGGTGGTATGAAGCAATCAAAGATAGCAAAAAAATTTAAAATTAATAGATCGTGCATTTGCCGGTTGATAAAGAAGTATCGGCAGACAGGAGAAGTAAAAACTAAACATTTAGGTGGAAGACCTCGAAAAACTTCAACTCGAACTGACCGTGAAATTGTTAAGATGATAAAAAAAGATCCGTTTATTTCATCAAAAACAATTGTAACATCTTTAAAACTGAATATTCATCACAGTACAGTACGAAGACGGGCTGTAGAAAATGATTTAAAAAGTTACAGACCAGCCAAAAAACCATTGCTTACAAGAAGGCATGTAAAAAATAGGTGAGTTTTTATTTTTAGTGTAATGCTTTATTAATATTAAAATTATTTCTTTGTAAAAGGTTAAAATTTGCTAAAACACATCGCAATTAGTCAGTAAATAAGTGGAGAACAGTACTGTTTAGCGATGAATCTAAATTTAATCTAATTCAATCGGATGGAATGCAGACCGTCAGGAGACACAGAGGACAACGTCTTAAAACCAAGAGCATTCTCGTCACTGCAAAGCATGGTGGTGGAAATATAATGGTGTGGACATGCTTTTCGGCTCAAGGACCTGGTCCATTTCATAAAATAGATGGAATAATGAACGGTAAGGGATATCGAGCCATACTAGAACACCGAATGCTACCACCCGAAACACACATCGAAAGTTACAAAGGAGTGGCTAACAAACAATAGGATTCAAACTCTTGATTGGCCGGCACAATCACCTGATTTGAATCCTATTGAAAACCTTTTTGGCATCCTTAAAAGGCGAGTGGCAGGACATCGGTTTTCCAACAAAGAGGAGCTATTAAACAAGTTGAAAACTGAGTGGGAAAACCTTCCGGAGGATTGTTTTTATTCATTAGTTGCCTCGATGCCAAAAAGGTGCGAAGATGTTATTAAAAACAAGGGCAGATACACAAAATATTGATTTTGTTGCTATTGCTTTGCGCAAGTGAATTCCGACTCTGCTGTACATTTTTTCATATTTGTTTTAAAAGCAATTGTTGTTGTTGTTGTAATGTATTGGTTTTATAGCTTAATAATACCTCTGTGAAAATAAATAGTAATCTTTGTTTTAAATATTTTGTTTTATGAAAATTATGTATTTATAGTCTGGAGTACATTTTGTTGCTTTTGTTTTGCGCAACACTGTATAATGCATGCGTTAAATCTGTTTTGCTGTATGGTTCAGAGACATAGCTTGTCACTACAAAAATCAAAAGCAAGCTACAAACCTTTACCAATAGATGCTTGGGAAACATCTTTAGATTATGATGGCCTCGAATAATCACTAACGATGATCTGCACCAACTTGCACATCAAGATGACATTAATACCCAAATACGACGGCGAAAACTTACATGGCTAGGTCACACCCTAAGAAAACCCTGCGACGAAATCTGCCATGCAACAATTGAATGGAATCCACAAGGCACACGACGACGCAGACGCCCAAAAACTACATGGAGGCGGACAGTGCAAAGTGGAACCGGCAAATCTTTCAATGAATTACGTTCTTTAGCAATTAGTAGATAACAATGGAGATTCTATGTAAATAGTCTATGTTCCTGATGGAATACTAAAATAAATAATAATAATATATATTTTTTAATAAAATAATTTTTTTCAATAAAAGGGGCTTTCTTATTCAAAAGTTACTTTTTTTTAGGAAAAGGTACTTTTATTTAAAAAAGTTAATTTATCAACAAAATATGATTTCTTAAAAAGGATAATTTTAAATAAAGATACTTAAGAAATTACTTTCTAATAAAAGGTATTCTAATTTTTTAAGAATATACATTTTTTTTAGAAATGCTCTTTTTTAAAAGAAGAGGCTTAAAAAATTTTTTTTAATATATTTGCTAAAAAAGGTACTATTTAATAAAAGGTTCTTTTTTAATAAAAAGGTATTTTACAAAATAAGTTACTTTTTAAAATAGATATATTTTTAAAAAATGACGGTGTTTAAAAAAAAAAATTTTTTTTTTAAAAGAACTTTTTGAAAAAAATTAAATTTTTAAATAAATGGCACTTAAAAAAAAATACTTTTATTTTATGAGACTTTTTTGCATTTAACCGAATGCTTTCCCGTTCTCTTATCCAAAAATAGCCCATTGAGGCTGATACTATTGGATTAGTTAAATAACATACACTTATATTTATTATATTAGTATTGTATACTTAATTTTAAGTGTAAATCATAAATACTTGTGTTTTATAAATCACCCAATTAACAATCTTAACATTTTATTTTTTTACAATCTTAGTATTTTTCTCTATATACTGAATCACTAATAAAAACTAAAGCAGAATTTAAACACGTTGTTCCTTTTTTTACTTTTCGAAATTCTTTCTTCAGGTTATGTGCCATTAAAGGGAAAAAAAAAGAAAAAGAATTTGATACTAAGGAGTTGAAGTTTTAATAAAAGTTTAGTTTTTATTATTTTGTCAAATAAGGAAAAATTTCTACAAAATGGCGGACGCTAAGCCAAAATTTTCCAAGCTAAACAAGGACAATTACGCTAATTGGAATTTTAGAATGGAACTACTTCTAAGAAAACAAGGTCTATGGAAACGTGTTATTGAGGGATGTTGTCCACAAACTAAAGTGGATAAAGGTGTTGTTTTAAATCAGGCCGAAGTTGATGATTGGGAAAGCCAAGATGATGAAGCTAGAAGCACAATGAAAAGAATACACTTAGCAATAAAATTTATTTGATGCGGTCAATATGCAGTCTAAAACTCGAAGAAGACGGAAATGCTGTTGCACATATTAGCATGATGAAAGATTTGTTTACAAAACTGCGTGATATTTGTGAAGACGGTTTGTCAGATAAATGGTGTGCGGCTATGCTTTTAAGTAGTATGCCATGAGGTTATGATACTCTTATAACTTCACTTGAATCACGCAAAGAAGATGAAATAAGGTTTGCTTTAGTTCAACAAAGAGTAATTGCTGAATTTGAAAGACGATTGCATACAAGTGATGGTGGAAATGATACTGTTTTCAAAGTTATGGCGAAACCTGCTGGTGTCTGTTACTTCTGTAAAAAGCCAGGGCATCAAAAGAAAAACTGTGCCAAATATAAAAATTGACAATTAAAACAAGAACCTGGAAAATACACAAACAAAGTAAATTGTGTTGAAGAAATATCAAACTCAAATGACTTTCTTTTTAAACTTGGTGAGAATACAAAATATTGTTGGTTGGTTGATTCCGGAGCGACTCGACATGCAGCAAATGATGTACAATTTTGTACAAAATTAGATAAAACCTATAAAAGTTCAACTGAAATGGCAAATGGAGAAACTGTTGCTATTGAAGGTATTGGGTGAGGTGAGTTAACGCTATGTGACGAATACGGTAGTCAACACAAATATTTTTGTAAAGAGGTGTTATATGCTCCAACGTTGGGTGGTAATATACTTTCTGTAAGGCGGCTAACTGAAACTGGTTATGAGGTTTATTTTAAGAAGGATCTTTGTTACATTAATTTAAACAAGAATAATGTTGGTATCGGAGATATTGGTGGAGATATTTATGTTTTCCGTACACTTGATACAATAACTAAACGCTTTTGTAAAACATAATGAAAATTGTATTCATCAATGGCATCGTAAACTTGGACATCGTGATCCTGAGGATATTCGAAAAATGTTTGCAGAAAATCAAGTTGAAGACTTAAAAATTGTTGACTGTGGTATAAAAGAAATTTGCGAAACGTGTGCTAAAGGGAAAATAATTCGACTACCATTTCCAAAACAATCATTTAGTAAATACATACGGATGTGTGCGGGCCAATGCAAACTGCTACTCCATCTGGAAAAATGTACGTGGTTACATTAATTGATGACTACTGAAATTTTACTGTTGTAGAATTAATTTCAAAAAATCAAAAGTAGAAAAATCGTTTAGAAATTTTATTATATTTTGTCGTACACAAAATACAAATACCGTTTATTAGAACTTCATTGTCAAGGCAATTTGTTATACAAAATTTGGGGGAAATAAAACATTATTTGGGAATCGAAATATTAAAGGAGTGTGATGGTAATTTTCAACTTTGCCAATCAAATTACATAACAAGAACAATTCAAGAATTTTGTCTTCAAGACGCAAAACCAGTCAAAACCCCAATGGAGTTAAATTATGGAAAAGGAGGAGATCCAACTTATCTTGAAAATAATTTAAAATATCGCAAATTAATTGGACACCTTTTATACATTTCTGTAAATACCCGACCAGACATTTCAGCACCAGTGAGCATTTTAGCGCAAAAGGTTACAAAACCAACAAATGAGGACTGGCTCCAATGCAAACGTGTTTTAAGATATCTAAATTCAACAATTGAGTTTAAATTGAACTTAAGCAACTCAAACCAAGATCAACAGTTAATCGGTTATGCTAATGAAAATTGGGCAGAAGAAAAGACTGAAAGAAAATCCAATAGTGGAAGAAAAAGTTTTTATAATGGAGACACTATATCGTGCTCCTGTCAGAAACAAACTCTTGTTGCTTCTTCCACTTGTGATGCAGAATATATTTCATTGTCAGAAGCTGCTAAAGAAATTACAAGGATAAAGCAATCTTTTAGAAGACTTCCAACTACCTATTATAGAATCAACAACAATTTTTAATGATAACCAAAGCGCCTTACGTATTTTAAATGATGACAAATTCTCTTTCAGGACAAAGCACATGGATACAAAATTTAAATTAACGAAGAAATTAGTGAAGAAAGGTACCAGAACGTGTAGATAGTGTCCCACAAATGAGATGATAGCCGAAATCTTAACGAAGCCATTAGCGTTGAACAAACATTTGTTATTTTCGTATTAAATGCAACTTAAGTGAATGAGGACGAGTACTGGATTAGTTACATAACATTCATTTATTATAAGTGTAAATCATAAATACTTGTATTTTATGAAACACTCAATTGACTATCTTAACATTTTATTTTTTTACAACCTTACTATTTTTCTCTATATACTGAATCACTAATAAAAACTAAAGCAGAATTTAAACACGTTGTTCCTTTTTTTACTTTTCGAAATTCTTTCTTTATATACTTGGCTAGTATTATTGGAACATTACTACAGAATCGTTTGACCTCCGCTTTAGGATTTAGTTTGAAATAAAATAATTTATGGATACAGACAGATAGATGCCTTACTTGCTAAATCGTTCAACTTCACTTTCTGATTTATTAAAATTTAAAACAAATTTCTTTAATAATCGAAATTAACAACATCACTTAACATCAGCTAAGTATTAGAGATGTATGTTTTCAATATAAAAAGTCAGCCGCTAACCAAGCGATTTCATACTAAAATTTTCATAAATCATAAAGTGGAGTTAAACGTTATGACTAGTGAGGCATCCAAATATGCACACTGCATTTTTCTTAGTGGGAGCGGTTAATTTAATGAAAACCTTTATAATAACAAACTAACATTTAGAGGTACAAGTAGTAAACGAAATATTTACTGCTTTCGATATAAATGTTGCAAAAAAATCAAGGCTAAAAATGAATGTTTTCCCTTTTTTTTTTTTGATAAAATTATCCTTCATCTAAGAGTTTTATTCATTCATCATCACAAATTTGTTGGAAATTAATTCAGTTTTTCTTACTATTCATCACAAATTGTATTAAATAAATTTTATTTTCATTCACAAATAAAAAGGGTAAATTTTTACACATGTGTCCTTTTTTTTTTTTTGCATTATTTCATCAAGAGCCAAACCAGACCTATCTTAAATATGAATGAAAAAATCTTCCCTTTATTAAAAAAAAAAATAAAAACAAAAAAATAAAATTTTTTAACTCATAATAATTTTCTATATGAATAAACCTTCCAGTACTCGTATTCAAGGGTAACAAAGTTCATTTCATTATGCAAGTGACTGTCGGGTTCCCCTCATGCTTGATGGTGTGATTTGAAGTATTTTAAAGGTGAAGTTGTTGTTGTCGTTGTTCTCAAGTATCTCATAGTCTAGGTTGTTGTATATTTGTATGTTGTGGATAACAAAATACGGCTTTTAAATTTTTCTTTATTTTTTTTTTTCACAAAAAGGTTAATCATGTAATTTTTTGCTTCTTTCTGTTTTTGCAAAATAATACTGAGTTTGTATTTTTCTAGCTAAATTGTCTGGCTTCAAGACAAAACAAAAAAAAAAAAAAGAAAAAGTGTATCATCCGGTGTGCGTTCATTTGACAGTTAACAAGTACACACACACATAAATTGCTAAGTAGATGTCTTTCACAGTTTATTTTTATTCAAAATGGGGGTTATTTTTTTATTTAAATATATGTATGTATATATTTTTATTCTAAGTAGGCTTGTTTTTCGTTAAGAGTATGCACGTATTATGGAGTTCCCTTGGGGTTACAACATAAAAAGGGGTACAACTCAAGTATATACGGTACGGCACTCGGTATGTGTTAAATGTTTGAAGTTCTTAATAATACTCGTATAGGGGAAATATTCATTTAGGTGTTTTTGTTTCGTCTTTCATAAAATTATGATTGTCTTGTCCTCAAGTGTTATTAATTTAAAATGTCTTTTGTTATTAAGATAGTGTTTCAAATTAACTAAAAGTTCGTCTTTTTTCATATTATTTGTAATATTTGTAACATAATATGCAAAAAATTTAAAATAATTATAAAAATTGTTTTTATTTTATTTGACATAAAGTAGTGGCTTACTTACACAAAAGCCTGTCAACGGCGGAAAGAAAAAACAAACAAAAAGAAAAAAATTTTTTTTAAATTTCTTAGAAAAATTGGGCTCAAATTAAGGTTATTATTTTCCATGTAAACTTTCTAACCAAACAACAGGCCGTTAATATGAACTTGCAGATTCCAGCGCTCGATTTTCGAGTGTAATTTGTGGGAACCTTTTTTTTCAACTTAGCCAATTCACAAACCTACACTTTTATGATTTATTATTGTGAATGAAGATAAACAACTCTTTAACAAACACATTAACAAATTTAGTACACATAGTATGTATAATTTTACATGTGTGTTAGTAGCAGCTTTAAACGCAATTTACTCAAAATAAAGGAAAAAATTTAAAAATTTGTAAATCTGCAAAACGGCTAAAAAGAAATACCTTTCAAATAATATACGTTTGGTCAAAATCGGGATAAAACGGTAGAACAAAACATCGGTCACAAGAAATCGCCTAGCCTATTAATATTATAGATATATATTGATAAAATCAATTATATAAGCTCATAAGGCTATAGGATGAATGCTATTGAAATCGGTTGAGACCTAGTCCCCATACAAATAACCCCTATGAAATCGACTTAAATTGCCATAATATACAAATTATCCACATAGATCTCAATCGAATTGGGTTTTTGTATGTTTATTTCATCCATTTATCAGTAGTTCAAAAAGAAACCGTTCTTAGTCATGGCCTCCATATGAAATTTATTCCCGATCTTCACTTGAATCTATCAAAAAACAAAAATATTGCACAGATATTTCTCAAATTTGGTTGTTTTATGTTTTTGTAAAAATAAGTGACTTTGCCAAATATGGTCAGGATAGGTCCATTTTTTGACCTAGTCCCCATACAAATATAGCATCCGATATGAAGTTTTTCAGAACTGCAGGCAAAAAAAAGTTATAAAAATTCTATTCAGATTTGGTTTATGTTTATTTTCTATACCCAATCAGTTGGACATAACACCACTTCTCTAAACGTATGGTATAGGGTATCACATAGTCTGTCTACACCGACTATAATTTTCTTAATTATCTTAATATAGAGCTATCACTCCGAGCAATGTATATAATGTTGTATATCGCTTGAAAGCTAATGAAAGCCTACAAAATCTGAAGATCTTAAAATTTGAGGAAAAACCAAAATCTTTTGATTCATTTTGATCTTGACATAAATTAATGTTTGATGCCCATAATGGCCATATGTAAAATATAGAGTTCTCACTTCGGAAAAATCCAGCTAAAATCCGAACAAATGCGAATAAAGAAAATAAAGAAATACGTCATCAGTTTAATCAAATCAAGACTAGAATATGTTAGGTTAGGTTAGATTAGATGGGTTAACCGGCCAAAGGCGATTACACTCGGAGGCCATATGGCCCATTGTGATACCCTTTAGAAAATGTCGGAAGGTAGAGATTGGAAAAGAGATTGTGTTAATTTGATCAAAAAAAAAAAAAAAATTCTAATATCATTGTAAAAATTCTTTTAGAATGAGCAGCTTTAACATGTCCGACATTAAATTAGAGCCGCCTCTACAGAAACCATTCACATAATAGGCATTTGTGCGGCATTTGGAAGAAATGTGAAAAATTTTGAAAAAAAAAAATTCACTGAGCCAAAATTATTTCGGAATCTTCATAAAACAAACCATATATTAATTAAGTGGCCTGCGTCTGAGACATTTTCTTTTTATACGCTCCACTCCAGTGTGCAGAGAGTATATATAAGTATGTCATTCCGTTTGTAATAATTAGAAAACAATTTTTGAACCCCATAAAATATATATATTTGTGATCCTTATAACAACCGGGGTTGATATAGCGATGTCCGTCTGTCCGTCTGTGGAAATCACGATGACGGCATCAATCGGGAAGCTAGGGTCCTCGTTGGTATAAAACGTGATTCACTAACATCCTGAGAAGTTTGCTATTTAAAATCGTCCAAATCGATCGATTAGGGCCTGAGATTTGAATGAAGAATAAAAAAGTCTTGAAAAAATGTAATTTTCTTTGTTGTTCTTGTCACGATCACACCCTCAATAGGATATCCAAGGTAATCGTTTTTAGTGGGAATGATTCAACAAATTCATGGGAAGATTTCTGTTTCAAAAAGCATTGAAATCGGTGGAACAGGTTCAGGGAAATCTCTAAAAAAAGTAAAAAAAAAAAATGAAAAATATGATATTTCTATATTGTTTTTGTTGTTATTCTAAATGTTGTGTTGTTGTCATAGCTGGACTTGTTGTTTTTGTGGTCGTTGTGGTAATAATATAATAAAAACTAACCCTTTTACATTTTTTTATTAACTTTGGTAGAAAAATTTAAAAGTTTCCATTGTTTTGGCAGCACTAAAAAATTTTACCAGATCATTTCTGTCATTGGCACGAGCCTGTCTGCAAAGTTTCAGATCGATTGGGTCACGGGAAAGGGGTTGAAATCGACCCAAAATTTTTTCGGCAAGCAGACACTACGAGTTAATATAAAGGGAGTAAAAATTTACCAGCATCTAAAGCAAATAATGCTAAAATACGTAGTTATTAAAAAAACAATGTAAATTTAGCAAAAAAAAATTTTATGTAATAATTTATTTAAAGAGAAAAACACAAAACTACCGTTTGATGTTGTATTTTTTGTGTGTAATATTTACATATACATATTAAATATTACAAATAATATAAATACATATATTCTATATATATATATATCCATAACAACTGCATGTTAGAAATATATCGGTATATTATTTTATTGACATAAAATTCTGCAATATTTTGTTGTGGGGAAAATACATTTCATTTGCATTAACAGAGTGTCACTTCATTTTGCTCAGCGTGACTATGCCACAATAGATGGCGCCACAATTTTTGTTCTAATTAGCTTTGCAATTGTTATTTCTATTTTAACATGAATGTTAATATTTTCAACTAGATGTTATACAGAACAGAGAGTATACACGGGCTGGTCTTTTATTTCATACGTTTTTTCATTATTCTTTTACAAATATGAACATAAGTTTGGCATATTAACTTTTTGTTGTCTTTACAAAATAGAGTTACCGAGTTCATCAATGAGTTTTTTGCTTTAAAAATAGTTCTACATAGTTATATAGAATTACTATTCTGCTTTACCTACAAAATATCTGATTGCGATTACATTTAATTTTTAAAAATTGTTTATAATTACTAAAGCATTATTATTCACATAAATACAAAATTGCACTTTTTAAATTTTCCATTCAAATTTTAGAAAATATCAATTCTAAAAACTGGTATTAAATTTTCAAACTATAAATTAGAAAATATTAATTGAATTTCAGAAAATCATATCAAAACGTCGGAAATAATAATTTTAAATTTAGAAGACATCAATTGCATCTTTAATATATAAATTTTGTTCGTTAAACACAAATTGAAGTTCCAAAAAAAACACCAAATACCTATGTTTACATTTAAAAAATGTTTACATATAAAAAAAAATATTGGCATTGGCATAGTAGCTTTTCAGTAACTTTTTTTAACGGTAGTCGAATCGTTAAAAAAAGAAAATAGCAAAATTATCAGTAAAATTTTTAAACGATATTCGCTATTGTTAAAGTCAGCTGTTGTTGTTATCTAAACGACAACCATTTTTGTGTTGTTAATTCAATCGATAAAAACTTAAATTTTTAGGTTGAAATGTCGTCATACATAAATAAAAATCATAAAATAGTGAAAATATTTTGCTTCTATTAAAAAACTTTTTTATATAAATAAAAAAATTAAATAGCATATTCAATTCATTATTTAATTTTCTAATAAATAAACAGAAATATTATTAAAAGAAATAGAGATATTAAACATAAACATAACATCGTCCTATCAAACACGAAGTAATTTGTTTTTTCTATTCTTCTTTGTGTTTTTCGCTTATTTTGACAGAGATTCCACTCGTTTACAATTAAAATAAATACAAAAAAAAATAGATTTGTCGACTGTCGTTAAGATGTCTGTACTTAGTGAATCACTTAATCCTTAGTGCAAATAACAATAGCTGTCGATATATTTTGCGATTGTCGGATCGTTGAAATTTACAGAATCGGACTACAGAAAACATTAATTTAAATTCAATGAATTTTAGAAAACCTCAAATGATATTTAAAAATTGCGAACATAACAATTGTTACATAAATAAATGCAATTTGATGAGAATGTTATTTATATATTATTTTTCACAATTTTTTTTGGATGAAAAATTTAAGTTTTTCATACAATAAAGATAACAAATTATTTTATTTAAAATGTTTGGGATATTTGCATTTTTGCGTTTGGTATCTCTAATTTGATTATTTATTACTATTATAAATTTATTGTCTATGTTTTCCAAATATGGCAATATTTTAATAAAAAAGTTGAGAGAGACTTTTTTGGTTATTATTTTGTTACTCCATCCGACCTATTTATATGGCCGCAATGAAAAATATTTCGCCAGTTAAAAGAAACTATACAGCCATCTCCAATTAGCACGATTTAATGCATATAGCCACCCTACACAACCATTAGCTTTGCAATGGAGGTTAGGGAGAGCTATTTAATTAGCAAAAACTTAATTAAACGAGAAGTTATGTCATCTAACCGGAAACGATGCATATAGGAAACGCATGCATATTTTTCCAATATTTTGTTTACATTTATTATCAACACTCACACCGAGGTGGAGGGTGTCAAAGATTCAGCACAGCCGAATTTAACACTCTTACTTGTTTTCTTTTGTTTTATCAAGTCGATCTAACTTAATGGTCGTGATGGATCCATTTCTCCATACATAAATTCATTAAAATTTAATTTAAATTTCATCTCGGCTTATTTTCCATATTCATATATGACCTTAGCAAAGTTGGATCTAAGGCTCTTTCCCAAAACTCCTGCTATAGCGTATCATATTATCGTTATAGACTGACAATAAACTTTCTTACTTGTTTGGTATTAATTTTAATTATGCACAAAAGATAATATTATTTGAATATATGCAACTAAGTTGTTTTTAATTAACATAATTTATGTTATAATAATATAAACTTTAGCGAAATATATCTATTACGGTATAAACTTTTCGTAAAATAAAACTTAAACAAACTGCAAGTAAGTTTGCTTAAATAAATATGTCTACCCAGCAAACAATGGAATGAAGTTTTAAAATTATTTATTTGTGAAATCAATAATATTAATAGGTAAGGCAATTTTGTGTGACCGATTTTTTGTTCCACAGTATTCTGCCGATTTTCACCAAACGTATCTCATTTGAAAGGTATTTCTTTTTAGCTGTCCACCAGATTTAGAGATTTTTAAATTTTTTTGGAGTAAAATGCATTTAAAGTTGCTACTAACACATACATAAAATTATACAATGTTGTATTTATTAAATTTGGAAATTTGTTTGCAAAAAAAGGGTTTGTTTTCTTAATTCACAATAATAATTGTGTTGAATTTAGGACTAATTTTGGGCATAAACCAATAACACAATCGATATATAAAGTGTTGAATTGTGAATTAGCTAAACTTGATTGGCATACCTGTAGAGTCTTATAAAATAATTTGTTAAATGAAAAAATAAAATTCCCTAGAATTTGCACTCGGATTTCAAGGGCTGGGATCTGCTAGTTAATATAAAAAAGTAAAATTAAAAGAAATGATTTCTAGAAGAAGAAAAATCCTTTTAGGGACAAATATTTGAACAAAGATATATACTATTCAAGGGTATTCGTTTTTGATTCATATAAATTATATTTGGCCACACTGTTTTAAGTGTTAGCCTTTTCACAAACTGTAACGCAAATTTACTTTAAGAAAGTTTTTGCAGTCAAATAAAATCCGACTCTTACTAGAGCCGATATATTCATGGATAAGTTTAGTGAGCGCTTAATTACATGTTTAGGACCTGTGAACTAAACTACAAGATCCACAGTGTTCGATTTTAATAAAAAAGCGATGAAAATCAAAATTTTTTATGGTTAACTATCAAACTTTTTTAATTTTTTTTTTTATCAATTTATATAAGTTCACCATCTCAAAACAATAATCTATAATATTAATAGGCTAGGCGATTTCTTGTGACCGATGTCTTGTTCTACCGTTTTATCCCAATTTTGACCAAACGTATATTATTTGAAAGGTATATTTTTTTAGCCGATTTAGAGATTCACAGATTTTAAAATGTTGTCCTTTATTTTGAGTAAATTGCATTTAAATTTGCTACTAACACATAGATAAAATTATACATTGTGTGTTTATTAAATTTGTTAATGTGTTTGTAATAAAATTGAGTTTGTTTTTTGTGTTGATTTTTGAATTGGCTATAATTGATTAGCATACCTTTAGGGTCTTTATTTAATAAAAAATTAAAATTTCTTAGAATGTGCACTCGAATTTCGAGGGCTGGAATCTGCTAGTTGTTATAAATATCGGATATTTTTTTCATAATTAATAAAAAAGTGATATTTTTTTTTTTTTTAAATCAAAAGTTAAAGTAAGTGTAATTAAAAAACGATTTGGTTAATCCAGAAATCACTATGGAACTAGAACGAAGCATGTATAGACATTAATTAGGGGAAAAAATATGTATTAATGTATACAATTAACATTTCATTGTTAGTTATTTGAAATTCTTTGGAGGAGGGGTTTTTTCTAGATTTTTCAATTGGTTTTTAATAATTGCATGGCCTGAAACTTTATTTGCCCAAGTTGTGCCTGCTATATTGTTCTTCTATGAATTTTAGTTTGCTTTTTGAAGAACATTTTAAGGTATGAATGCATATCGGGAGACAATGGGAAAAGTATAAAACATTGACTTGTCTGAAAACTTCTCCAATTTTTTTTTTTTTTAATTTTCAATATTTTTGTCCATAATTATGAAAATTATACTAAAAATTATGTTTTTTTTTTTTTATTTTCAGACAGCACCATCTCAAATACCGTCAATAAAAAATAATTATTTTTGGTTTTGAAAAATGAAAAATGTTGGAAGGCAGTTCTGAAAGAAGTTTACAAATTTTATCGCATAGATGGTTCTACGTTGCCAAATAACATTGTTGCTGCATTTAAATGCGAGGTACACAAAATCTGCAATTACTTTGCAAATATATGGACTCCAAGCGCCATCCGAATTTACAAAAATGAACTGACCCCATTTTTTCAATGAAATTCCCAATATTTTGCTAGTGATTTGATTTTCCCAGAAAACATTCTCCGCTATGTACCTTCAACATCTGGAAGAAGGAGATCGGGATTGGGAGGGCCTTCAAAAAATTTTGAAGATTTTAAATCTCCCCAAAAAACGGAGAAAAGTGGCTAATCTAAAGCATTTGAGAGTTTCACAAATATCTTATGCTGCTGCAGTATATACGTGACCGGTAAGCAAGGATGCATCAAAGGTTAGATTATAACTAGATCATCACCTTCAACAGCAATATAAATGCTAAAGGCATATAAAAAGTCTTTTTCCGACACAAGATCCAAAGATGAGACATTGGCAATAATCATCGACACCGGTATAACCAGCTCTAGTTACAAACACATGCAAGCACTTGCCTTGAATTTAAAACATGATATAAAGGGTGATTTTTTTGAGGTTAGGATTTTCATGCATTAGTATTTGACAGATCACGTGGGATTTCAGACATGGTGTCAAAGAGAAAGATGCTCAGTATGCTTTGACATTTCATCATGAATAGACTTACTAACGAGCAACGCTTGCAAATCATTGAATTTTATTACCAAAATCAGTGTTCGGTTCGAAATGTGTTTCGCGCTTTACGTCCGATTTATGGTCTACATAATCGACCAAGTGAGCAAACAATTAATGCGATTGTGACCAAGTTTCGCACTCAGTTTACTTTATTGGACATTAAACCAACCACACGAATGCGTACAGTGCGTACAGAAGAGAATATTGCGTCTGTTTCTGAGAGTGTTACTGAAGACCGTGAAATGTCGATTCGTCGCCGTTCGCAGCAATTGGGTTTGTGTTATTCGACCACATGGAAGATTTTACGCAAAGATCTTGGTGTAAAACCGTATAAAATACAGCTCGTGCAAGAACTGAAGCCGAACGATCTGCCACAACGTCTAATTTTCAGTGAATGGGCCCTAGAAAAGTTGGCAGAAAATCCGCTTTTTTATCGACAAATTTTGTTCAGCGATGAGGCTCATTTCTGGTTGAATGGCTTCGTAAATAAGCAAAATTGCCGTATTTGGAGTGAAGAGCAACCAGAAGCCGTTCAAGAACTGCCCATGCATCCCGAAAAATGCACTGTTTGGTGTGGTTTGTACGCTGGTGGAATCATTGGACCGTATTTTTTCAAAGATGCTGTTGGACGCAACGTTACGGTGAATGGCGATCGCTATCGTTCGATGCTAACAAACTTTTTGTTGCCAAAAATGGAAGAACTGAACTTGGTTGACATGTGGTTTCAACAAGATGGCGCTACATGCCACACAGCTCGCGATTCTATGGCCATTTTGAGGGAAAACTTCGGAGAACAATTCATCTCAAGAAATGGACCGGTAAGTTGGCCACCAAGATCATGCGATTTGACGCCTTTAGACTATTTTTTGTGGGGCTACGTCAAGTCTAAAGTCTACAGAAATAAGCCAGCAACTATTCCAGCTTTGGAAGACAACATTTCCGAAGAAATTCGGGCTATTCCGGCCGAAATGCTCGAAAAAGTTGCCCAAAATTGGACTTTCCGAATGGACCACCTAAGACGCAGCCGCGGTCAACATTTAAATGAAATTATCTTCAAAAAGTAAATGTCATGGACCAATCTAACGTTTCAAATAAAGAACCGATGAGATTTTGCAAATTTTATGCGTTTTTTTTTTTAAAAAAAGTTATCAAGCTCTTAAAAAATCACCCGTTACATATATCCATCATACACAGCAATTCTAGAAGCGAAAAAAGACTGCTATCCTGAAAAGAATGGAATCATCATCACGGAAACAATGGCGGAAGTAAAACTTCAACAATTCTTGGACCATACTGATTCACAACAATAATTTAGAAGAGTGTACCAATGAAGAATTGATTGATATAACTGTCACATATAAATGGGGTTTCGATGGCAGCACAGGACATAGTCCGTACAAAAAAAGATACAGTGATGGCAGCACATTAGCAACTGATCCCAGCATATTTTTTACATCCATGGTACCCATTAAAATGGAAACGATGAATGGTAAGATTCTTTTTCAAAATCCAGTTCCTTCATCAACAAAATATTGCAGACCAATTCGATTTCAATTCTTAAAAGAAACTACTGATATTTCTAAAAATGAGAAGCAATACATTACAGATCAAATTGACGACTTTTTACCAACAAGCGTAGAACTGGACAACAGAGAAATAATGATTAAAGACAAATTAATTTTGACTATGATAGATGGAAAAGTTTGCAATACCATCACCGACACCAATTCATCTCAAACATGCTACATTTGCGGAGCCAAGCCAACAGAAATGAACGACATTGATTCTGTTCTGCAAAGAAATGTAAAGGAGTCTTCTTTGGCATATGGTCTTTCAACGCTTCATGCTTGGATTAGATTCTTTGAATATTTCCTGCATATTGCTAACGGGCTCGAATTCAAGACTTGGAGCATGCGAAAACCTGAACATGTAGCAACAATGAAAGAGAAAAACAACAACAAATTCAAGATGCTTTTTTTCCGAGATTGGGATTCAATGTGGATAAAGTACGACCAGGAGGTGCTGGTACTTCCAATGATGGAAATAACGCTAGAAGATTTTTCCAGAATGCTAAAGTTTCAGCTAACATTACAGGATTGGATGTTGCAGTTTTACAACGATGCGCAACGATTTTAAGAATTCTGTCAAGAATTGTCAGAAATGGTGATTCCAATTGGCCAGCTTTCAGAAGAAGCTCAAGAAAACCGGAACAAAAATCTTAAGGAATATCGTGAATATCACACCAGGAAGACATCTAGACAACATACCAATGAAGATCTATTACACATGCTCGTGGTATCACCTGATCCATTTATTTAAAGTCTACGTAGAGGTGATAAATTGAAAATGGATTATGTTGACGAATTTCAAGCAGAAATGCTTAATCTACTTGATATTGATAGACAAAATTGATATACCATGTTCTTTTATTATATAATAAATTTTGATTTAATATTTTTTTAATTTTTTGTTCCTTACAAATGAACACAAATCCATTTTTTCAATTGAATCGGCAAGTATTTATGAATCAACATTGAAATACAAAAGTATTTTAATAAATATTTTTAAAAATTAATTTAAATTAAAAACAATATTTTTTTATTTCATATTTTTATTTTTAGTTAAAAAAAGAGAGTTTATAAATTTACTTTTTAAAATTTCTTGATGAATTACTTAAATAACATTTAGTTAGCTTTCCAACAAGCCATTAAACATCCAATTCCGATAAGCCATTCAGAAGTTATTTATTTTCATCGTAAAAACAGCAAATCGAACATTGTGAGATCGTAAGATTTGATACTGATAGATTATTTGTGGGTACGTATGGGAAAGTTTACTAGCGACATACGACCCCCAATTGTGGCTAAAATTGATCGGTCATATGCCAGCTATCATATACAAATGAAATTGAAAGAAAAAAAACTATCTTTCATTGCAAATTATAAAATTCATTAGCGTTTTATTTTATTTCTAGTTCTATATCTTAAAGAAAGCACGTTCATTTTAGTTCTTTGGATGAACTAAATAGTTAAAATTCCTCCATTTTGATATTCCATATTTAAATGGTTTATGCCATATTTGATGGTCTTCTAGATAAGTGAAATCTTTAAATTTCAATAAAACTAGATCATATCTATAATATTAATAGGCTAGGTGATTTCTTGTGACTGATGTTTTGTTCTACCGTTTTATCCCGATTTTGACCAAGCGTATATTATTTTAAAGGTATTTCTTTTTAGCCGTTTTGCAGATTTACAGATTTTTAAATTTTTGGTTTTATTTTGAGTAAATTGCATTTAAAGTTGCTACTAACACATACATAAAGTTATACATATGCTATGTGTGTTTTATTAAATTTGGTAATGCGTTTGTTATCTGCAGTCACAATAATAATAAACTGTAAAAGTGTTGGTTTGTGAATTGGCTAAGTAGAAAAATAAAGCTTCCTAGAAATTGCACTCGAATTTCGAGCGCTGGAATCTGCTAGTTTATAGCGAATCAAGTGTATAATTTTTAGCTGTTCAAGCCGGAATTAAAAGGTAAAACTGAAAGCCACTAAGAGGACTACAATTTCTCAATACATTTATTGAACAAAATTATTGTCCTAAGATCATAAAGTAGAGAAATACTTTTTTAATTTTTTAGTGGAAATAAAAGGGGTTACCTAATACTAGCAACATTCCATTTTTTCTTTAAAAAAATATCGTTACCCATGTTTGGATGAACACTAAATAATATCCGCAAATTTCAACAAAACTGTGTTATATATTTGCGGAATCCAAAAAGGAAATGTTTATCTGCTCTAACTAAAATTTAGTACGTAAATAATCTAAACCATAATAACAAAGTTTTTATTAAATCTCTTTCTTTCCTTATGCATATGAGTTTTGAATATCTCCGTGACGGTGCGTGACTGTGTGTGACTATCTTTAAATTAATCTTTGGCCACAACAAGTCTATGGACAAAGTTTCAGATCCACCGGATGAGGGGAAGTGGGATTTTAATCTCTCCGTGACTGTGCGTGACTATGCCAAAGTTAATCGTTTTCCACAGTAAGTCTATCGACCAAGTTTCAGATCGATCTGATAATGGGAAATGGGTTTTAAATCACTCCGTGACTGTAAGTGACTATGCGTGACTGTGCGTGACTATATCAAAGTTGATCTTCCTTTACAGCAAGTATATCGACCAAGTTCAGATCGATCGGATGAGGGGAAATGACATTTAGATCACTCCGTGACTGTGCGTGACCATGCGTGACTGTGCGTGGCTAGGTCAAAGTTAATCTTTTTTCACAGCAAGTGTATGGACCAAGTTTCAGATCGATCGGATGAAGGAAAATGACATTTAGATCACTCCGTGACTGTGCGTGACCATGCGTGACTGTGCGTGACTAAGTCAAAGTTAATATTTTTTTTAGGGCAAGTGTATGTACCAAGTTTCAGATCGATCGAATGAGGAGAAATGACATTTAGATCACCCCGTGACTGTACGTGACCACACGTGACTGTGCGTGACTACCACAAAATTTATCTGTAGTTACAACAAGACTATTGGCCATGCTTCAGATCAATTGGATGAGGGAGAATGGGATCCACTCATGGCAGACAGGCAGACAGACAGAGAGTATGAGTTAGAAGAAAGTGTTTAAAAATGAAGTTAAAACCGGATTATTAGCACTTTTTTTTTATATCCTATACCACTATGTGGTCCGGGTATAATGCCTTTCTGCTGATGTTTGTAACTACCAAAAACATTTGACCTAGAACCAGCTTTTATTATATAAATATTTTGATAAAGCTCAACGTATAAGCTTTGAAATTGGTGAAAATCGGTTCATGTTCAGACCTAGTCTGCATAAAAATCACCAATATGAGATCGACTTAAATTTATTAAAAAAACAAAAATATTGCACAGATTTTGCTCAAATTTGGTTTGTATATGTTTTTGCAAAAAATAAGTGACCTTAGTCAGGATCGGTCCATTTTTCGATGCAGTCCCCATATAAATATAGCATCCGATATGAACTTGTTCATATTCAAGGGCAAAAAAATTAATAAAAATGTCATACAAATATGGTTTATGCTTATTTTCTATACCCAATTAGATGGACCTAAGACCAATTTTCTAAACGCATGGTATAGGGTGTCTCCTGGTAGGTCTGGACTGACTAAATTGTTTAAATTGTTTCCCTTATGATAATGATTTCCTTAGTCGATTTAGCTATGTCCATCTGTCTGTCCGTCTGTCTGTCTGTGTTTCCATTAAAGTACAGATTTAAGGCCTGCAACGTTCCATCCATTTTACTTGTACAAACAGATAAAACAAGTAAGAACCTGATGTTATCGATACAAATACAACAAAGAGTAGAAAATAACATGTGCCTCATGCGTTTTGGATTGAGTAGAGAGCGTATCATCTGGTTCTCTGGCTCTCATTGTAGTGGAAACTTTTTTTATATTTATCTGTTCCACTCAGTGAAGTAACTGTTTTACCTCTTTTTTAAATGGATTTATCCATTTAATATGGATATTCCAGATCGTACTCATTTGTTTACAGTTAGAAATTGCTTGTGTTTTGTGCTTTTCTGTTATCTTTTTGGTTCTGTTTGATGCATAATTGTGATCGTTGTAGGTGTTTAATAAGTATTTAGCTTGAAAGTAAATTGTTTTTTTTTTTATTTTATTCATTTTATTTTTATTTTTTAATATGTGAATTAATATATAATTTTATTAAGTTATTTAAAAAATCCTTTCGTTATGATTACTATTTTTTTTTAATAAATTGATCATTTAAATGCATTGGACTTATATAAAGTGCTTTCTTTTTATTGCTTATTTCGCTCTTTATTCTTTATGCTTGCAGCGCCACGCTCTCCATATATTCCAAGCACAGATAATAAGAAAACCGATATATCTGTTTGTTCTGTATGTAATCATACAAGTATTTCTGATACTTGGTACTTTCACTCTCACATAGCTATTCCATCGTTATCTAAAAGAGAAATATTCCATACGCACTTTATCCAAAGAGAGCGAAACAGATACAAGCAGATATAATAAAAATGAACAACACACAACAAGTGTGTTTGGATGGTTCTTTGCAGACATTTAGTACAGATCGATATTGTGAATGTATTTCGATGAAGTTTTGTATACAAGATCTCGGTAAAATTTTGCTTCTGCGCATGTATTACACCCATTAATGAATAGTCCAAATATAAACCCTGTAGGATTATTCCTTAGTCACAGCCCCCATATAAAGTAGCTATCCGATATTTATTTTTTCTCAAATTTCATTCAGCAAATATTGTCATTATCGGTCAATTTTTTAACCTAGTCCCCAAATAAAAATAGCATACGCTATCAAATTTTAATATCTGTGGAACATTTCACTGCCACTTGAATTCCAATCTAGAGCGATTTTGTTTGTTTAATTTTATTTTCTTTGGATTTTAAATTTTTTCTCTCGGCATATTTCTGTTCATGGAAAGTTAATATTTGTTAATTGTGTAATAAAGGAGAGTTAAAAAATTTTGAATTTTACACCATTTAAGGTCATTATTTTTTTCCCTACACCCAAAGTCCAAAATTAATAATATAAGATATACTAGGCATATTTGATGGACTTCTAAAGTGAGTGACTTTATCAATTCATTGCTACTCTTTGTTTTGGTTTTTGTTGTTGGGTTCTGTTGGTCTACCAGTGAAAGTTATACATAATTTACAACTGCAATTAATGCAATTAGTTTTGTAGGAGTAAGTGTGAATCTATGTAATAGTTGTAGAATATTCATGTGTATCTTTGCTAGGACTGCAAGTATGTAGAACTTAAGTACACATAAGCCGGAGGTTATGATATGAATAAACAAGCTTAAGTTATTTTACCACGACTACAAAGTTGTGAAAACTGAATATTAGGGCGGCGCTTCAATGAAAAAGTTTTTTATTTTTCAAATCTTAAAGGTGTATATAAATTCTTAAGGTCCAAAAGATTTTAGAGAATTTTTCTTAGAGTTTTTTTAAGATAAATTGAAATTGGAAAAAAAAAACATGAGTATCGGGAAATGGTATTAAATCAAACTTTGCAAAGTTCATAGTTGGATAGAGAAAATAAGAATATACTCAGATTTAGTGCAATTTTCATTAATTTATAACCTGCAGATATAAAAAAATTCATATCGGAGTCTACTTTTCTATGCGAACCTGGACAAAAAATTTACCAATCATTTACCATATAGATGGTCATTAGACATATAGATGGGCAGACATACAGACATAAATCTCTGTGAGCTCCTGTCTTGAAGACTTATCTCACGGTGATTAAACACTAGACGGATATTATGCATCTGCCCAAAACCCCGGCATAAGACGGTTCGCAAACTAGGAGAGTGTTTTTGGTATAACTCCAACTCTCAGAGAGTTCTTGATCGATCTTGTTGAAAAATTGTGTCTAAGTTACTATACAATAGGACTAACCTTGGTGCAAATTTCATCCCGATCGGATGACATCGGTTTTAAAAGTCTGGTCACTTGACATGAAACGCCCCATATATATAAAATTTATGATAAAAAATAATTATATAAGAGCCTAAATGTATGCTAATCAATTTCAGCCAATTCACAATTCAACACAAGGCGTGTGGTATGCAATTATAATGAAATTATATAAATGATGATCTACGTTTTAAAAATTAACACGATTAATGTGCAATAGTTGTGCATGAAATTATTAGTTTCAGATAGACCTTGAAAAATACCTTTAATCTGAAATTGACCCATTGTTACTCTAGGGGAAATATTTAAAATTAAAACAAGTAAGAAAATTATAGTAGGTCTAGACCGACTATACGATACCCTATACCATGCGCTAAGAGACCCCATCTCTCAGGCCCAACTAACTGGATATAGAAAACAAGCATAAACCAAATTTGAGTGGGACTTTTTATTAATGTTTTCGGCTGCAGATATGAAAAAGTTCATATCGGATACTATACATATATGGGGACTAGGCCCAAAAATGGACAGATCCTGACCATGTTTGGCAAAGTCTCTTGTATTTTGCAAAAATATATACAAACAAAATTTGAGAAGAATCAGTGCAATATTTTTCTTTTTTTGATAGATTTAAGTGAAGATCGGGAAGCAGCTCTATATGGGGACTATGACTAAGAGTTGTCCAATAGGGATCATTTTTGGACTACTTATTAATGGATATAATTTATACATAAAATCCTAATTTGACTAAGATTTGTATGATAATTTGGATCTTATGGCAATATATGTTGATTTCATAGGGGTCATTTGTATGGGGGCTAGGTCTAAACATGGGCCGATTCTCACCAATTTCAGTTCATCCCTTGCCCGATGAAAGATTAAATACCAAATTTCATCAAAATTTATTCATATTTGCGACCTGCAGTTTGATTACAAGCTTTACCTGGACACACAGACGGACGGACAGACGGACGGACGGACGGACGGACGGACGGACGGACGGACATCGTTAAATCGAATCAGATAGTGATTCTGATTCGATCGGTATATTTAATGATGGGTGTAGGTCAAATATTTTTGGTTGTTACAAACAGCAGCACAAAGTCATTATACCCAAACCACATAGTGGTATAGGGTATAAAAAAGTGAAAGAGAATTTTTGTGTATTTGGCTCCATTGGCTTCTACTTAAGCCTTAAATTTGGTGCTTAAATGGAAATTTTTTCATATTCACCCAAGTATTGCTAATTTCTCGAGTAATGTTTGAACTTGGAAAATATTTGAGGTCATCAAAGTGCCCTCTGAAATAATATTTTTTACCGAAAATGATTTTTATTTGTGTGCTGGTACTCTACAATAGTGAATTACCTGGTCTTGAAAAAATAAAGCAGCGTAGAAAAAATATAAAAAAATGTATTTGTAAAAAGCTATCTATTTTTACATCTGCGATTTTCTGGAATAACCGCGTAAGTAATAATATTTCTAACGCTCTTTATATGTGTTTATTTATTTATTTTTTTTTTTAATATTGAACATTTCTGAGCTTTTTCTTTAAATAACGACGTAACTTAAATGTTTATTAAATTAATTTGCAGCACTAACGACGTATGTCAATCTAAGTTTGATCGCTGACAAATTATTTTCTCAGAAAACCACACATAGCGACATACGTTGTTATTAATGAAAAAAAATGCAAAATAATTTTGGATTAGTTTTCAGTTTATAACCACTTATAAAAACTTCTGTGTTTATTTATGTTATTTGTTGTTACTACTATTCTTGATACGTTGTTCTATTTTCACCCTAAGTCCCGTTAACTTTCTGTTGACGAAAAAAATCAATTTTTCAAGTAACAACAATTTAAGTCTAAATGTGTAGTTGCACTGGTAGTTTTCTTTTTCAAAGAAAACGACATTTGTCGACATAAGCTGTTTTATCTGCACACACGTTAAGTGTAATTTGCATATTGTTTTTCGTCCTTCTCTAGGATTTATGCCTCTTAAGATATTTGACTCAAAATTTTTTATAAAGTATTTATTGCCCATATCTACAGGACTGTTAAATAAAAAGTCCTAAAAACTTTATATCGAGTCCATAATTTCAAATATAACGTTTTTTTGGTCTCCTGAACATTTTGATTTTATGACTTACGCGGTTATTCTAGAAAACCACAGACATAACCGATCCTGGAACTACCTTAAAAAAAATCAAGAAAAAATGTTTAATCTTTTGGGTCTTTTGGCACATATTGTTATTAAGAATTTCAAAAATTAAAAAAAAGTTTTTCATGAAACACCCTACTGGATATGCATACCAGAAACACTAAGTGGTATGAATAAGTTTTTCAATAACAATTTTTTGTTAAAAATTTTAATGCTTTATGCAACAATCTACTTACTACTTGTGGTTCACTTTCAAAACTTTTAAATCATCGTCAATAAATGGGAAAACTTACCTAAAATTAAAAAGAAAAAATTTTTTGGAATTATTTAATAAACAATATTTTAATATATAAATAATGTATAAATAATTGATAATGAAAGAAAATTTTTGTAAAAGTCTGCTAAAGCAGTGATCAACAGCTTCTGCACTAATAAGTTAATTACAGTTTATTTCATTCAAATTCATTTTATTGCTTTTGAATTTCCCAATTTGTAGATTATCAATTAGCTTTGTTGTCACTTGTGATTTCTATAACAACCATACATAATAATTTTCTATACCAACATAAACATGAAACGAAAGCGACACAACACAAACCAATCAATCAAATTAAAAAAAGTATAAAAATAAAATAATTATTTAATTGTTATGTGCTATTATTAAGAATGACAACAGTAACAACAGCATACCTTAAAATTCACCCACTCTAATTATTAAAAGTAAGAAAATTATAATCTGTCTAGGCCGACATGACCTAGGTCCTACTAATCAGATATAAAAAATAAGCATAAACGAAGTTTGAGTGGCATTTTTATTAATCTTTTCTTTTTGAATATGATAAAGTTCATATCAAATGCAATATTTATATGGGGACTAGGGCGAAATATGGACCGATCCTGACTATATTTGCTAAGGTCACTTATTTTTTGCAAGAACACAAAAAAAAATTCTAGAAATATCTTTGCATTTTTTTTTTTTGTTTTTTAATAGATATATGTAAGTGAAGATCGGGAATCAGCTTTATATGAGGGCTTTTACTAAGAATTGCTCTATGGGGTTTATTTTTAGACTACTGATAAATTGATGTAATAAACATGCACAAACTCAATTTGACCGAGATCTAAATGATAATTTGGATATTTCGACAAGTCGATTTCATAGAGGTCATTTGTATGGGGGCTTTGTCTGAACATACACCGATTTTTGACCAATTTCTACAGTATTCATCATATAGCTGCTAGAAGCTTATAGACTAATTTTCTTCAAAACATATTCATATTTGCGACCTGTAGTTTGATTACAAAGTTTACATGGACACACAAACGGCTGGACGGATGGACGGAAATCGCTTAATCGAAAGTGATTCTAAGTCGACTGGTATTATAAAACATGGTTCTAGGCTAAATAAACATCAACGCAAAGTCATTACACCCTCACCACATAGTGGTAAATACACCTAATTTAACAACAGAAAGAAGCACTGGATCTAAAGATAACATCTACAGTATGATTAAAATTCTTTCTAAGCAAAATTCTGGTTTCAATATCTGCCACATAAATGCTCAAAGCCTTAACAGTAAAATGGATGAACTAAGATTTATTTTTGAAGAGTCGTAATATGTGTCTCAGAAACCTGGTTTTACCCTGATGTTCGTGATAATATTTACAACCTTAGTGACTATCGTCTTTTTGGAGCAGATAGATTATCTAATGCTGGTGGTGTTGCCATACATATAAAATCATCAATTAGCTGTAAATTGAAATCCAAAGCCGCCCAAAATGAACAAAATGAATATATATTTTCGAAGTTTTTAACGGCAACAACCAAAAACTCTTAATTGGTACCATATATAGGCCCAATAAAGCCATTGATATAGACGCACTGCTAGGAATACTGACAACAGTTACACTTGGTTACTTAGATGTTATTAAACTGGCGACTTTGATTCTAATATATTAACGGATGAAAGTTTAATGGATGATATGTGTGCCATTGGTTTGATTTTAGTAAATTCATCTATGCCTACACAGTTTACAAAAACTACAAGCACTCTACTTGTTCTTTGTTTCATTAATAATCATTCTCAACTTATGTTATTTGAACTGCTATCAGCGTCTCTGTTCTCAAAACATGATTTAATTTTTATGTCGTATAACTATAATACGACCGCTCAAAAAAACACACAAACTATAAAATTTAGAGACTTTCCGAATATTGGTTATCAATCGCTGGAAATGGAAAAATGAACAATACTTATAGAATAAATTCCAGGGATAATGTTGCGAATATGGTTAGAGTCCTTGCCAATCAGAGGAAAGGTATTAAAATATGTCATATCAATGCTCAAAGCTTAAGGAAAAAGATTGATGAATTTAGATTGATTTTTGAAAACTCAGGCGTTGCTATGTACATAAAAAAAGGGGATTTCTTTTAGCATCAAATGTACATCTAAGGAAAATAGTGATTTTGAGGACATAGATAATACAGATCCTCTAAATCTAATTGAGTATCTATTTATCGAGGTAAATAATGAAGGTAGGAAATTGCTTTTAGGGAGTGTTTACAGGCCTAATAAGAATCTTTGTACCAGGCGATTTTTTCGAACTTTGGAAACGCAAACAGCTTTGCACGATGATGTTATCATAGCAGGAGATTTTAATTCAAACCTTCTGGTAGATTGTAGTTTCTCTGATGAATGTGCCTCGATTGGTTTAATATCACCTAATATCTTACATCCTACACACTTCACTGCAACTATTAATACGCTTTTGGATTTGTTTCTTGTGAGTAATGAAATTAATATACTACTCTACGATCAACTGTCTGCATCATGTTTTTCCAAGCATGATCTTATTTTCATGACTTACAATTTCCAACTTGTTATACAAGTTGAGAGGATTACTTTTCGAGACTTTAAAAACATCAATTTTAGACTCCTTGAGGAAGAATTTTTTAATATTGATTGGAATACTTTGTATTGTTTAAATTCTGTGGATGACCAACTCTCTTTTCTGGATCAAAACATAAATTATCTGTTCGATCTAACTGTACCAATAAGATCGAAGATTATTAGTAATAAACAAAAACCCTGGTTTTCTTCTGAAATTAAAGATTGTATCAATCAAAGAGATTTTGTCTATGCACGTTGGAAAAGATTTAAAACAACAACATTACATGATGATTATCTGACTGCTAAGAGAAACACAAATAAAATGATTAAAAAGGCCAAATCCAATTTTTATGCTGAAAAATTTTCTTCTGCCATTGGCTCCAAAAGAACATGGCAAACGATACGCGAAGTTGGTATCGGTAAATCTACGCATCGAGAACCATGTTCGGTTGATGCAGATACAATTAATACAAAGTTTTTAAGTGTTCTTATGGTTCAAGCAGATAAAGATTACTATATCAATAGTCACTCGAATAACGATGCTGAATCTTTTTTTTCTTTTGCTGCAGTAGACCAATGCGACGTTTTATCTAGTTTATTGTCTATAAAATCGAACTCTATAGGAGTGGACGGGATTAATCCTAAGTTTCTCAAGATTCTTTTACCTCAGCTACTTCCAATTATAACTTTTTTCTTTAACAAAATATTAACTTCAAGCCACTTCCCATCGAATTGGAAAATAGCTAAAATCATTCCGATACCCAAAGCTGGTTCCGATTATAGACCAATAGCTATTCTTCCATTTCTCTCTAAAGTATTCGAGCGTATTATGCACAAACAAATGACTAGTTTCTTGGATGACAATAACTTGCTAACAGATCGTCAATCTGGGTTCAGGAGGAAACACAGCCGCCTTACAGCCTTAGTTGATGTTACAGAGGAGATTAGGGAGAAACTTGATGATGGCAAGACTACATTTTTAATACTTTTAGATCATTCAAAAGCGTTTGATACCGTGGATCATAACATTCTTTGTTACAAACTTAAAAACTTTTTTAATTTTTCTTCGACCGCTACTCAGTTATTGTCAACATACTTACGTGGCAGGTATCAGTATGTTGAAACTAGAATCCAAAATTCAATGACACTGCCTGTAGCAAGGGGCGTACCTCAGGGGTCCATTGTTGGGCCACTATTATTCTCATTGTACTCAAATGACCTCCCAGGCATTTTAACAAATTGTAATGTAAGAATGTATGCGGATGACGTTCAGCTTTATACCAGCTGTAGTAATGCCCTAATCGACCAGTGTATTATCTCTATTAATCAGCAACTCCATCGTATTTATACATGGGCAACGGCAAATGGATTAGAGATAAATCCGAAAAAATCAAAATGCATTGTAATTCAAAAGCGACTTTCCAAACTAAATATTACACCTAATATAATTATAAATAATCAGAAAATTGAAATCGTTAAATCTGCTAAGAATCTAGGTATTTTTTTTAATGACACTCTTACGTGGTCGAACCATATTAACTATGCCTGTGGTCGTACTTTCTCTATGACTAGAACTCTGTGGCAAACCCAGCATTGTACACCTATGAAAATAAGAATCCTACTTGCCAAAACTTATCTGATGCCTGTTTTACTGTATGGTTGTGAGCTATTTGCGAAATGTGATACAATTAGTAAAAGGAAATTGAACGTTGCATTTAACAACATAATCAGATATGTATATGGACTTAATAGACGTTCTAGTGTATCTTTGTTTTCATCGCAGCTATATGGCGTTTCTTTAGATAATCTTTTAAATATAAGAGTTTTAGTTTTTTTACATAAAATAGTGTATACCCACAAACCGGAACATCTGTACGACAAACTTTATATTTCAGATATAAGCAGGGGAAAAAGAATTAGATCAATTAGATATAAAAGTTTAATATCGGAGTGGCATTTCTACATATTCGCAGTATCTCTCTGGAATTCTATACCCCATAGCTCTCAACTTTTAAGTAACGCACGAAAATTTAAAGAAAATATTTTTAAACTGTTTTCAGCATAACAATTTAAAACATTAAATATTATTTGATATTATAATACATTTGATTAAATTAAATTTCAAATATTTCAACTTTATTCTTTAATTTTAATCTTATTGTTCTTTGCATTTTATATAAAGAAAATTTGTAATTAGTTATTAATTTATTAACGATTTTATAATTTTAAATACAATCAGTTCCATACTGCAAAATAAGACTTTTAGTCTTGTGTATGGAGCAGTTCCAATAAATAAATAAATAAATAAATAAATAAATAAAATATCTTCAATTTTCTGGGACCAAATCTTTGTTATGCCTACTGTTGATGAACAAGTATCGTTTTTAAATTACCATATAATTTATTTGTATGACAAATATATTTCAATCAAAACTAAAATGATACGAAATGAGAAACCGTGGTTTTCTAGCGAAATAGGGACTTTGATTAATAAAACAAACGAAGCATATGAAAGGTGGAAATGTTTCAAAACAACGGAGCTGCATAACACTTTTAAAAATTGCCGAAAAGAAGTGAACTCTAAAATTAGATCGGCAAAATCAAATTATTATGAGGAAAAATTTTAATAATATGTTTGCTCAAAAATAAAGTGAAAAGAAATTCGAAATATGGGCATTGTAAACGTAGATGCAAAAGTCGAAAATGATATTGATATTAACAAATTAAATGATGAATTTACCAATATACCAATGCCTGATGTGAGTGTTAACTTTTACAATAACAACACTTCATATACCAATAACCCCAATTCAAAAACTAACATCGAAGGCAATTCAACCGCGCAAAATCCGCTAAATTTTGATTTGGTACATTTACGCAGGAAGACACTTTGGAATCTATTCTTACTATTAAATCAAATTCTCTTGGACATGATGGAGTTCATCCTAAATTTTTGAAGTTACTTCTGCCGTATATTTTATCGCACATAACATATTTTTTCAACGCGATAATTACAAAATCAACTTTCTCTACGACGTGGAAACATGCAAAAATTATTCCCATCCCAAAAAATTTTAAAACATATTGACAAATAGCAATATTACCTTATCTTTCTAAAGTATTTGAACGTTTAATCCATATTCAAATGACCAATTTTTTAAATGAAAATTCATTACTTACTGATAAACAGTCTGGGTTCAGACCTAAACATAGTTGTGTTTCTGCCCTGGTTGATGTTTCGGAGGAGCTTAGAGCTAATTTGGATAATAATATGATATCATTTCTTATTTTGCTGGATCATTTTAAAGCATTTGATACAGTAGAACACTCTCTTCTTTGCCTTAAACTCAAGTGGATGTGCAAATTTTCAAATACCGCTGTTAAGTTAAATTACTCTTATCTATATGATATAAGTCAATCTGTATACCATGGATTTGATAAATTTACTAGTCTATTAGTTTCCAGAGGGGTTCCACAGGGGTCCATACTTGGACCTCTTCTTTTTGCAATATATTCAAATGATCTTCCTTGTTGCCTCGATTATTGCGGAATACAAATGTATGCAGATGATATGCAGCTAAACATAAGCTGTAATCCAACTAATATAGATGACTGTATCAAAAAAATAAATCAGGCTTTACATAAAATTTGGGAATGGGCTTCAGCAAATGGTCTTTGCTTAAATGCAAGCAAGTCTAAAGCCTTGATTATTGGCAAAACGGAACACATACTTAATGAATTACCACCAATTCTGATTAACAACTCAAGACTTGGGTTATCCGAAACTGCTAAAAATTGTGGTGTATTATTCAACAGAGAACTCAACTGGTCGAATAATATTAATTCTATTTGTGGAAAAACTTACGCAATGTTGCGAAATCTGTGGATGATCCAGTTGATCCAGTGTTATACTCCATTAAATGTTCGTATGTTACTTGCTGAAACTTACTTGCTGCCAACACTTCTTTTTGGATGCCATATATTCGCAAACTGTGATACATTATGCATGAGAAATCTTAATGTTAGTTATAACAATATAGCAACATACGTTTTTGGCCGCACCAGAAGAAGCAGCATTTTTGAGTTCTCGAAACAGATTTGTAATATCTCGTTCGAAAATCTTTTAAAATGCCCGTACACTTTTATTTCTACACAAACTGATCTACACAAGACTACCTGGATACCTTAATAAAAGAATAATTTTTTCAAGATCAAACAGAGGAAAACGAATAAACACCATTCCACATCGGAAAGTAATGTCGAAGAGACACTTCTTTTTAAACTCCATCTCCCTTTGGAACCATCTACCCCTACTACTCAAATTATAAGCAATGCAAGCCATTTTAAATCCGCTATTTTTGATTTTTTTTAAATAAAGTTTATATATCTTTTCATTTACGATTTTTATTATTTTTTTTAACTTTCGCATTAACTTTAACATTTTGCATTGATTGTCTTATTACTAAGTAATAATTATTTTTTTTTTTTGTCTACACCTTTTTTGTCTAACAAAATTGAATTTGTACTTATACGTCCCCAGTATTGTAAAATGAGATTCATTCTTGTTATAAGGTATTGCTTAATAGATAATTAAATAAATAAATAAATAAAATAAATAAACTAACCATAACTGTTATCTTAAATATAAAAATGGATGTATGTTTGTATGTATATATGTTTGTTTGTCCTTTATCGGACAAACACCTCCCATATAAAGTGCATTTTTAACATCTGGAGTACTATGACAGCAACATTTCTGAAACTATGCACATTAGAGCGGGTCGATTTAATAATCGCCCAAGTGACAGGGAAAATCGTATTCCAGGGATCAAAATATGAAACTTTGCCCTAGGAACCATACCTCTAAAACAAATTCTGATGTCCCGACTTTTGACCTGTCTGTCTGTCTGTCTCACTTTGACCCATTTAGAGTGCCCCAATTGAGTCTAAATGTATGATCGACCCCCACTAACTTTGTAGGGCCGACCCACCCATGCCAGTGGCACACTCCCTGGAATCCCCTGGGGTATTCCACATACAAACATTTAAAAAAATCACCATTTTGGTTTAGAATTGGGCTGACTACATTTGATTTAATATTTAAATTAACTCTCATACGTATACCTATCTTCTGCTAGTAAATAATAATCATACGCCTTGACTATGTTATGTTATTCAAAAAGATCGATCGGATGAGAGTAAATAAGTTTTAGATCACTCCGTGACTATGCGTGACTCTGCGTGACTACCCCAAAATTAATCTGTAGTCACAACAAGACTATGGGCCAAGTTTGAGATCAATTGCATGAGGGCAAATGGGGTTGCCCCATGGCAGACAGACAGACAGGTCAAAAGTCGGGACATAAGAATTCGTTTTAGAAGTATGGTTCCTTGGGCAAAATTTCTTATTTTGATCCCTAGAATATGATTTTCCTTGTCACTTCAGCGATTTTTTTGCCTCCCTGCAATTCGAACCGCCCTAAAGTTTTGGGTCAATCAAAAAAAAATTTAGAGGTGCCTCAACGCGACTGAAAATTTCAATAGTGTTTTTATGGGGAAAATATGACTTTTTTTCTTCAGATTTTACGAAAATTTCGTTCTATAGTTTTATTTTTTATGAATCGATATCAGTATGTCTTTCTAAAAACCTGTATAACTTCGAAATCGAATAAAAACTCGCGAAGAAATAACAAATGCCCCAGACCACTTTTGTGCCAAAAAACTCTAGGTCATGAAATGTGATGAAAATTTTTTCAACTTCAACAAATTGAATAAAAGCATAATTTCTTTTCTCTCTATACCTATAAGCACTCACATATGAAGAATTGATACAATGATACCAAAGATGTAAAATTTGTTTGATACAATTTTGAAAACTCCTTTTTTAAGTTTTAAAAAATATTCTTGAACAAAATTTCAAAAAATTGTTCTGACACTTTAAGGTTTTTTTAAATATAGGTTAGAGATTAATTGTGTGAATTTTTAAGTAAATTCCTCTGCCAGAATTTTTTTTACAAAGAAATTATTTTTGCGGATTTCGAGAAAAATTAGCTTTTTGTGAAACATTCAGTAAATGTACAATTTCTAAATATTGTGTATCAAAAATTTATCACTATTCTACTTTTAATTATTATATTTTATCTTAATAGCCTAGGGTTTTTGAAAAAAATAATATGACCCCATTAACCCTTTTCGACTTGGGGTCACATATGACCCCAAGCTAATAAAAGACAATTGATTCAAAAGATTCAAATATATTGTAAGTGCTGTTGAATTTTTAGATGTGACGCTTAGAATATAATAATCAAATGTGCAAGTCTTGCATGCTAAAAATTTGGAATAAAGCGAACAACGTTAACCCATTACCTACCGTGGTCAAACTTTTAATTTTGGCATATTTAAAAAAATTAATTGTTCTATTAAACTAAATGAACCCCTTACTATGGGTTGGGAAATAAAATTGTGCTATATTTTACCAATTTTTATGATTTTATGATACCAATTGAATGGGTCCAGAAGCAATTTCTCCTTTTCTGCTTAAGACGTTCTTCTTGTCAATCTGCCATCATATACAATTAGACTTTCTCAAATTAAACTGCCGTCTTTAAAAAGCCGAAGAACAATGCTTAATGTTATGTTTTTATTTAACTTAATTCGAGGCGACATATGCTCAAACTTTCTTATGGACAACATCTCCATGAACGTTCCGGCACGGTCAACACGTTTTTACACTCCACTGTTTATCCCAATCTGTCGTCAAAAGTTTGCCGATGCTGATCCATTTAGAAGAATTTGCCATGATTTCAATGATCTATACAATTTAATTGATTTTTCTTTAAATGACGATATTATTAAACGCAATATTATATTATTTTTAAATACATAATCTCAAATTTTTGACTTAAGGATTTGTATATATTATATTTTTTTTTTCTCTGTATTATACTTAACAGTCTGTAAGGTTTTACCATAGACTTAATAAATAAAAAAAAAAAAAAAAAAAAAGCTAGTACAGGACGATTAAGTCAAATTATTCAAATATTTTGCAAATACTGCTGAATTTTGGATCATTTGAACCCCAGGAGCACATAAGGGTAATATAGCACAATTTTATTTCCCAACCCATAGCAAGGGTTTCATCTAATTTAGTACAAAAATTAATCTTTAATATTAAAAGGCTAGGCGAGTTCTTGTGACTGATGTTTTGTTCTACCGTTTTATCCCGATTTTGACTAAACGTATATTATTTGAAAGGTATTTCTTTTTAGCCGATTGCAGATTAATAGATTTTTAAATTTTTTCTTTTATTTTGAGTAAATTGCATATAAAGTTGCTACTAACACATACATAAAAATATACAATGCTATGTGTGTGTTTATTAAATTTGTTAATGTGTTTGTAATAAAAATGAGTTTGTTTTATGTGTTGATTTGTGAATTGGCTATAATTGATTAGCATACTTTTAGGGTCTTTATTAAATGAAAAAATAAAATTTCCTAGAATTTGCGCTCGAATTTCGAGGGCTGTAATCTGCTAGTTTCTTTAAATATGCAAAAATTCAAAGTTTACCAGCTCAGCTAGTCGTTCATATTTTTATTGTTAAAAAATTTTTTAATGTCAAATTAATTTTGTATTTCTTCATTTAAGAAATTAAATCAAATCAGCTCTAATTGTTTTACTAAAACTCCTTTAAAACCCATAAAATAATCAGTGATTTGCTAAACTTTTGTAATAAAATAATTTCAGAATGTGATTGGCGACTGGTATAATAAAAGATGGTTCAAGGTCATAAATTTTTGGCAGCTACAAACATAAAAACAAAGTCATTATACCCTGACCACATAGTGGTATGGGGTATAAAAATGTAAATAACAATATTTAGTAACTAGCGATAAGTAAAGTAAGTCATTTCCGATTAATTTTCGTTATAAAAAAAAATTTGGTTTTAACTCACAATTATCGACTAATTAGATTTAAATTACACACAAGCAAGTAAACTCTTATTAAAATAAGGATTTATCGAGTAGAGTTCTAAAAAAACAAAAATATTATCAACAACATTAATCGATAAATATATTATTAATAACGTAGATAAGAATATTTCTTAAATAACCATAAGTAAAAGGGCGTTGTCCATAAATGCTATATTTTCAAAAAAAAAAAAATATATATTTAAAACTTATTTTGTGGTTTAATCGAAATTATTTCCATTTACTGCTGTGATGTTTTTCAGGAAAATAAAATTTAATATTAGTTGCTTCAAATTTGTTTTTATTTTGTTTTTTTTTTGATTTCTGGAATTGTCAAATCAAATTAAATCAGCTGTAATTGTTTAACTAAAGTTGCTTAGAACCCATTAAATTTAAACTTTCGAAACAATTTGATATACATTTGCTGTGGTGATGTTTTCTTAGGAAAAAAATTATAATATTATTAATATTGATTGCTTAAAATTTACAAAAAATATCAAATAAAATTTGTATTTATCCAATTTTCAAATAATAAATAAAATCAGCAGTAAAATATACATTGATTAAATAAACTTTCGAGACAAATTGTTTTCCATTTACTGCAATCATTTGTTCTCAAAAAAAAATTTTTTAAATTGAAATACAAAGAAATTTACACAATAAGTATTTAGTTATTAATTAAAAAAATATTGTTATATCGATAAAAAAAAATAAGTTTTTTATATAATTTTCGAATCATTTTTCTTAAAAAAAAAGAATTCGTTTTTACTATAATATTATCGTCAAATTTAATATAAATTATATACAGCAAATAGTAAACGATTTTATACAAAAACGAATGCTCTAGCTTAGATATTGACGGCGTGATCATGATTTTCACAGACAGACGGACAGACGGTCATCGCTAAATCCACTTATTATAATGATCGAGAAAATATATGGTTTTCGGGGTTCCAGGAATTTATTTCGATGCGTTACAAACGGAATGACAAACCTATATATACCCTCTGCCACTGCTTCAAGTAAAATTAGAATATTTAAATAGACTAGCAGATTCCAGCACGCGAAATTCGAATATGAATTCTAAGAAATTTTATTTTTTCATTTAATAAAAACCCTAAAGGTAATCTTCACAATTCAACTCATTTTAAATGAAGAAAACAAACTCAACACATTAACACAAACATATTAACAAATTTAATAAGCACACATAGCATATTAGAATTTTATGTATGGCTTGGTAGCAACTTTAAACGATCACAATTCAGAAAAAATATTCCAGGCAATGAAAATCTCTAAATCTGAGTATCAGCTAAAAACAAATACCTTTCAAATGATGCATCTTTTGTCAAAATCGGGGTAAAACTGTTAAACTTACATCGGTCACAAGAAATCGCCTTGCCTATTAATATTATAGATGTATTTAAATAGATATATTGCTACGGTAAATATAGATTTTAACTAATTTAAGAATTATATTTAACTTTTCTTATCTTAATTATACAAATCAGTTAATAATGGTTTTATATTTTCATCAAATATCAACTTGATGTCATGAATGTCATGAACTGAAAAAGAAAGCTAAAAATAATCTCAATTTCTTAGTTCTAAAGAAAATAATCTTAGTTATTTTGTAAATGCCACTTTTGGCAAAAAAATTTTTTTTTATTTTTGAATTCTAAATTGACTTTTTCTGTTAGCCAATAAATTACATTGAAAAGTTTTTAAGACAGAAAAAAAATATAACTTATAAAACTTATAACAAGAAAAACTACCAAAATAGTTTTAACAACATTTTTCGCTTAAAGCTGAACTTTTTTTTGGCTCCTTTTAACAAATAAAATATTCAAAACTAACAAATAAATCTATCATTCACTATTAAAGTGTCAGCCATACAATAATAATTATTTTATATTGTGTTTTTTTTTTAACATCCAATAAAAAATATTACCAGTTGACATTAACAAGTTAACATATAGGTCATTTTAATTTAGTCAATATTATACTGGCCAACTTTCAAAATCCAACCATAAACTTAATAACACATATTCATCACATTAAGGCTTCATCGCTATAATCAAACAGTTATTTGCTGGTTTCCTATGTGTTGAAAATGATGATGTGGTATTTATTTCACACCTACTGACACACATATGTGAGCATACCCAGTCAGGATTTTATGAAATTAAAGATAATTTCGACTCTTCTGTGTGATTAAAATAATTATATATGCATTAATTTTTTATTATAAAATACACTTTTGTCGGGAGAGAACGGTACCCTACCAGCGACTGTTCTTGAATAGTCTTTTATGACTCTCCTCATAGACTCTTCTTGAAGAGTCTTTTATTACCCGCATTTCTGCTCAGTTTCGACTCTTTTTCGAGTTATTTTTCAGTCGTATTTTTTGTGACCTATATAAAAACTGTATTTAGTAACCGATTTTGACCAAACATAGCTCATTTGAACGGTATTTCTTTTTAGCTATCCACCAGATTTACAGATTTTTACCGTCTAGAACATTTTTTTTGATTAATGTTCATTTAAAGTTGCTACTAACACATACATAAAACACATACATACAGAGTATGTGTACATTCAGAGTATGTGTACATACAGAGTATGTGTTTATTATAAATATCAAAAGCCGTGTATAATTGTGAATTGGCTAAAATTGATTAGCATATTAAAAATGGAAAATGAAAAATGGAAAACGAAAAGTCAAAAAATAAAATTGAAAAATGAAAAATGGAAAATTAAAAATAAAAAATTAAAAGTGGATAATGGAAAATGGAAAATTAAAAATGAAAATTTAAAAAGGAAAAATGAACAACGAAAAATTGAAAATGGAAAATGAAAAATTAAAAACGGAAAATGAAAAATTAAAAATGAAAATTGCAAATTTAAAAATGAAAAATGTGAAATGAAAAATGGAAAATAGAAAATGGAAAATGAAAAACAGAATATGTAAAATGGAAAATGGAAATTGGAATATGAAAAATGAAAAATGGAAAATGAAAAAAGAAAATTTCAAATTGAAAAATAGAAAATGAAAAATAGAAAATAGAAAATGGAAAATGAAAAATGGAAAATGGAATATGAAAAATTAAAAACGGAAAATGAAAAATTAAAAATGGAAAATGAAAAATGGAGAATGAAAAATGAAAATTTCAATTTGAAAAATGGAAAATGAAAAATAGAAAATAGAAAATAGAAAATAGAAAATAGAAAATAGAAAATAGAAAATAGAAAATAGAAAATAGAAAAGAGAAAATAGAAAATAGAAAATAGAAAATAGAAAATAGAAAATAGAAAATAGAAAATAGAAAATAGAAAATAGAAAATAGAAAATAGAAAATAGAAAATAGAAAATAGAATATAGAAAATAGAAAATAGAAAATAGAAAATAGAAAATAGAAAATAGAAAATAGAAAATAGAAAATAGAAAATAGAAAATAGAAAATAGAAAATAGAAAATAGAAAATAGAAAATAGAAAATAGAAAATAGAAAATAGAAAATAGAAAATAGAAAATAGAAAATAGAAAATAGAAAATAGAAAATAGAAAATAGAAAATAGAAAATAGAAAATAGAAAATAGAAAATAGAAAATAGAAAATAGAAAATAGAAAATAGAAAATAGAAAATAGAAAATAGAAAATAGAAAATAGAAAATAGAAAATGGAAAATTAAAAATGGCGAATGAAAAATGTAAAATGGAAAATGGAAATTGGAATATGAAAAATGAAAAATTAAAAATAGAAAATAAAAAATCTAAAATGAGAAATGAAAAAAGAAAATTTCAAACTGAAAAATAGAAAATGAAAAATGAAAAATAGAAAATAGAAAATAGAAAATATAAAATAGAAAATGGAAAATGAAAAATGGAAAATGGAAAATGGAATATGAAAAATTAAAAATGGAAAATGAAAAATTAAAATTTCAAATTGAAAAATGGAAAATGGAAAATGAAAAATAGAAAATAGAAAATAGAAAATAGAAAATAGAAAATAGAAAATGGAAAATGAAAAATGAAAAATTAGAAATGGCGAATGAAAAATGGAATATGAAATATGAAAATTGCAAATTGAAAAATGAAAAATAAAAAATGGAAAATGAAAAATAGAAAATAAAAAAATTAAAATGAAAAATAGAAAATGAAAAATGAAAAATAGAAAATTGAAAAATTAAAAATGAAAAATGAAAAATAGAAAATAAAAAAATGAAAAATGAAATGTAGAAAATAAAAAAATGAAAATGAAAAATAGAAAATGAAAAATGAAAAATAGAAAATTGAAAAATGAAAAATGGAAAACGGAAAATGAAAAATGAAAAATAGAAAATGGAAAATTAAAAATTAAAAATTAAAAATTAAAAATTAAAAATTAAAAATTAAAAATTAAAAATTAAAAATTAAAAATTAAAAATTAAAAATTAAAAATTAAAAATTAAAAATTAAAAATTAAAAATTAAAAATTAAAAATTAAAAATTAAAAATTAAAAATTGAAAATTAAAAATTAAAAATTAAAAATTAAAAATTAAAAATTAAAAATTAAAATTAAAAAATTAAAAATTAAAATTAAAAATTAAAAATTAAAAATTAAAAATTAAAAATTAAAAATTAAAAATTAAAAATTAAAAATTAAAAATTAAAAATTAAAAATTAAAAATTAAAAATTAAAAATTAAAAATTAAAAATTAAAAATTAAAAATTAAAAATTAAAAATTAAAAATTAAAAATTAAAAATTAAAAATTAAAAATTGAAAATTAAAAATTAAAAATTAAAAATTAAAAATTAAAAATTAAAAATTAAAAATTAAAAATTAAAAATTAAAAATTAAAAATTAAAAATTAAAAATTAAAAATTAAAAATTAAAAATTAAAAATTAAAAATTAAAAATTGAAAATTAAAAATCAAAAATTAAAAATTAAATATTAAAAATAAAAAATTAAAAATTAAAAATTGAAAATTAAAAATTAAAAATTAAAAATTAAAAATAAAAAATAAAAAATTAAAAATTAAAAATTAAAAATTAAAAATTAAAAATTAAAAATTAAAAATTAAAAATTAAAAATTAAAAATTAAAAATTAAAAATTAAAAATTGAAAATTAAAAATTGAAAATTAAAAATTAAAAATTAAAAATTAAAAATTAAAAATTAAAAATTAAAAATTGAAAATTAAAAATTAAAAATTAAAAATTAAAAATTAAAAATTAAAAATTAAAAATTAAAAATTAAAAATTAAAAATTAAAAATTAAAAATTAAAAATTAAAAATTAAAAATTAAAAATTAAAAATTAAAAATTAAAAATTAAAAATTAAAAATTAAAAATTAAAAATTAAAAATTAAAAATTAAAAATTAAAAATTAAAAATTAAAAATTAAAAATTAAAAATTAAAAAATAAAAATTAAAAATTAAAAATTGAAAATTAAAAATTAAAAATTAAAAATTAAAAATTAAAAATTAAAAATTAAAAATTAAAAATTAAAAATTAAAAATTAAAAATTAAAAATTAAAAATTAAAAATTAAAAATTAAAAATTAAAAATTAAAAATTAAAAATTAAAAATTAAAAATTAAAAATTAAAAATTAAAAATTAAAAATTAAAAATTAAAAATTAAAAATTAAAAATTAAAAATTAAAAATTAAAAATTAAAAATTAAAAATTAAAAATTAAAAATTAAAAATTAAAAATTAAAAATTAAAAATTAAAAATTAAAAATTAAAAATTAAAAATTAAAAATTAAAAATTAAAAATTAAAAATTAAAAATTAAAAATTAAAAATTAAAAATTAAAAATTAAAAATTAAAAATTAAAAATTAAAAATTAAAAATTAAAAATTAAAAATTAAAAATTAAAAATTAAAAATTAAAAATTAAAAATTAAAAATTAAAAATTAAAAATTAAAAATTAAAAATTAAAAATTAAAAATTAAAAATTAAAAATTAAAAATTAAAAATTAGAAATTAAAAATTAAAAATTAAAAATTAAAAATTAAAAATTAAAAATTAAAAATTAAAAATTAAAAATTAAAAATTAAAAATTAAAAATTAAAAATTAAAAATTAAAAATTAAAAATTAAAAATTAAAAATTAAAAATTAAAAATTAAAAATTAAAAATTAAAAATTAAAAATTAAAAATTAAAAATTAAAAATTAAAAATTAAAAATTAAAAATTAAAAATTAAAAATTAAAAATTAAAAATTAAAAATTAAAAATTAAAAATTAAAAATTAAAAATTAAAAATTAAAAATTAAAAATTAAAAATTAAAAATTAAAAATTAAAAATTAAAAATTAAAAATTAAAAATTAAAAATTAAAAAGTAAAAATTAAAAATTAAAAATTAAAAATTAAAAATTAAAAATTAGAAATTAAAAACTAAAAATTAAAAATTAAAAATTAAAAATTAAAAATTAAAAATTAAACATGAATAATTGAAAATGGAAAACGAAAAATGGAAAATGGAAAATGAAAAGTTAAAAACGAAAAATGGAAAATGGAAAATGAAAAATGGAAAAAGAAAAGTTAAAAATTTGAAAGGAAAAATTAAAAATGGAAAATGGAAAATAGAAAATGAAAAATGGAAAATGAAAAATTAAAAATGAAAAATAAACAGTTTTAAAGTGGTAGCCGTACTCAATATTGGTTGTAATATTGAGTTTAAGATGCAGGTGAAGGGTATCAAAGATTCGGCCCAGCCGAATTTAATACTCTTACTTGTTAATAGTCAAAAGGGTCCGAAGAAGACTCAGTAAGGTGATTTTGGTTAAAACAATCTTCTAAATGCTGACTGGGTGATACCAAGTAATATATTTGGGTTTTTGTGTATATGTATTTTCGTATTAATACAAAATAAGTTGAGAGATCCCAAATGAAAGATAGTCGCAAATGATTGATTTAAATAATGATATTTTATAAAATTATAATTTATCAAAATTAATTGAATTTGTTATACACGAGAAACATATGCTAAATTTTGCTAAACACACCTCAAGTAATTCTATAAATGAAAAAAGATTAACAATAACTTTTGCTGTATTTCTATAATTCAAAATATCGAAAAAAAAAAATTCTTTTTTTGTTTCCTACAGCACGACTCCATCTTGACGACAATGTTTGCAAACCTGTCTCGTTAATCTTATAACTCTTTGAAAGTTTATCAACTGCGATGAATGTATTCCATCAATATTGTCATATTATGTATACAATTTTTCTATGTAATTTAATAATACTATTAAATTTTTTTTTTTTTTATTATTATTATTTTCTTAACGATTACAATTAGATAGCGATAACATGTATTTTGTCGATATCTTTATTATTTTCTTTGGCTCCATTTTTATTTACTGACATTATTTCAAAAGTTTATTAAAAATATTTATTTCTCTTAGCAAATTTATTGATACAATTTTAACATCACTTTTCGATACATCTTTCTTATAAGCACATATGTTCTGTTCAATGTATATATGGAATTAAAGAATAACATTTTATAAAAAAAAAAAAAAAACATTTCGCTTTGCAACAATAAATCATTTTTATAAATTTTCTCCACTAAATATCGATAACATTGTTATTATTACTAGCAGATTCCAGCGCTCGAAATTCGAGTGCAAATTCTAGGAAATTTTATTTTTTCATTAAATAAAGACCGTAAACGTATGCTAATCAATTATAGCCAATTCATAAATCGACACAAAAACAAATTCATTTTTATTACAAACACATTAACAAATTTAATAAACATACACATAGCATTGTATAATTTTATGTATGTGTTAGTAGCAACTTTAAATGCAATTTACTCAAAATAAAGGTAAAATTTTAAAAATCTGTAAATCTGCAAATCGGCTAAAAAGAAGTACCTTTAAAATAATATACGTTTGGTGAAAATCGGGATAAAACGGTAGAACAAAATATCGGCCACAAGAAATCGCCTAGCCTATTAATATTATAGATATATATATTTTTTTTTAATACATGTCTCACAGTTTATTGTTTTTATGCTGAGACTGTGCAGCGGTAGTCCTGGAAAATTCAGAGAGTTTAAAAACTCGGTTGGATAATGGACGACATCGTCTTGGATACTAACGAAACCCACCGATTTTTCGTCATCAATTCATGAGAAATTTCACTGTGAATCTGTAAATTCAATTCATCGACATCAATATTATGCGCAGCCAACTTAGAACGTTGACTCAACCAAACATAATTTTGGCAATATTGTGCTATGTTTGGGAACACCTTTCGGATAAATTCGGTTTTCGCTTCGGTGAACTGGCAAAAATCAAGGGGAAATTTAATGCAGCCAATCGAAATATTTTTTCATTGCCAATGTCGAGCATTTTTTTAAAGAAATATCTACATATTGGTCGTTCTGAATCTTGATATACATTTTCGTACTCAATTTGATTTCCTTGAGGTGTTACCACAAAACGGACGACTTCAAATATGCATTAAGTTCCTTATAGGAACGTCGGTAACATAAACATATATTAGGGTCGATCAAATTGTAGGGGGCCGTAAAATCTCCATGGGGTCATCGCGATTCTGATACTATGGGCCATAACATCATTTTCGAGCCTGCCAAAATTTCGATGAAGATATTTTCATGATATTTTCCATGAACTCATTCTAATGCAAAAAAAAATTATTGAAAATGTGTTTTTGGGTCGGAAAATCAATTTTTCACATTTATTTTTGTAATTAACAGCCACCAGGTGTCGCTTTCGTGCATTTTTGTGGATATTACTCACCTTTTTGGGGAAAATTGACAAATTTATTGCACAAATCGACGAATCTTTCAATTTTCCATATTTAAACAAGTAAGAAAATTATAATCGGTCTAGACCGTCTAGACCGACTATACGATACCCTATACCGTGGTTTAGAAACCTCATCTCTTCGGTCCAACTAATTGGATATAGAAAATAAGCATAAACCAAATTTGAGTGGCATTGTTATTGGCTGCAGACATGAAAAAGTTCATATCGGGTGCTATATTTATATGGAGAATAGGTCGAAAAATGGACCGGTTCTGACCCTATTTGGTAAAGTCACTTATATTTTGAAAAAATATATATTAACCAAATTTGATAAAAATCTGTGCAATATTTTTTTGATAGATTTAGGTGAAAATCGGGAAGAGCTTTATATGTGGGCTATGATAAAGAATTTCCATATGGGGTTTGTTTTTGGACAACTGATAAACGGTTGTAATTAACACACACAAACCCAATTTGACCACGATCTATATGATAATTTGGAATTTATGGCTATTTAAGTCGATTTCACAGCGGTCATTTGTATGGGGACTAGGACCTGAACATGGACCTAATTTCACCAGTTTCAATAGCGTTCATGCTATGGTCGATAAAAGCTTATTTACCAAATTTCATTAAAATATATTCATATTTGCGACCTGTAGTTTGATTACAAGGTTTACATGGACACACAGACGGACGTACATCTCAAAATCGACTCAGAAAGTGATTCTGAGTCAGAAAGTGATTCTGAGTCGATTGGTATAATAAACGATGGGTCTAGATCAAATAGTTCTGGTAGTTACAAACAGCAGCTCAAAGTCATTATACCCAAACCACATAGTGGTATAAGGAATAAAAACAACAACAACAAGCAAGAAAATTATAGTCGGTCTAGACCGACTATACGATACCCTATACCATGCGTTTAGAGACCCTATCTCTTAGGCCCAACTAACTGGACATAGAAAATAAGCAAAAACTAAATTTGAGTGGGATTTTTATTAATTTTTTTGGCTGCAGATATGAAAAAGTGCATATCGGATGCTATATCTATATAGGGACTTGGTCTAAAAATGGACCGATCCTGATCATGTTTGGTAAAGTCTCTTGTATTTTGCAAAAATATATACAAACAAAATTTGAGAAGAATCAGTGCAATATTTTTGTTTTTTAATAGATTTAAGTGAAGATCGGGAAGCAGCTCTATATGGGGTCAAAGGGATCATTTTTGGACTACTCATTAATGGATGTAATGAACGCATACAAACCCAATTTGAGTAAGATCTATATGACAATTTGGATCTTATGGCAATTTATGTCGATTTCATATGGGTTATTTGTATGGGGGCTAGGTCTGAAAATGGACCGATTCTCACCAATTTCAATAGCGTTCATCCCATGGCCGACAAAAGCTTACGTACAAAATTTCATCAAAATATATTCATATTTGCGACCTGCAGTTTGATTACAAGGTTTACATGGACGGACGGACGGACGGACGGACATTGTTAAATCAACTCAGAAAGTTATTCTGATTCGATCGGTATAATTAAAGATGGGTCTAGGTCAAATATTTTTGGTTGTTACAAACAGCAGCACAAAGTCATTATACCCAAACCACATAGTGATATAGGGTATAAAAATTGCCAAACCGGTCCAGTCGTTAGTAGTCGACTTATCGCTATCAAATTTGTTGATCGAACAAAGTATAGAGTGGGTGAAAATGTTGGCATCAAAGAGGGCGTATCTAATCGAAAACTACTTTACGACATTTTGAAGATTTTTTTATAAAGCGAAATAGGGTAAATACGAACTTTGAATTTAAAACTGAATATGTCGGAAGAAGTAGACGTAGGAGAGGACGTTGATAATTATTCTTTCCTTAGAACCTTACTCGGGCCATTAAAGACATTTGTGATGCAACAGACAGCATTTCTTTTTGTTTTTATAGATCTTTAACAATATATTCCATTGAATTAGTTTATTTTATTTTTTTATTTTAAATAATATGATGAAAAATAACTAAAAAATTATTATATATTTATTTCCTACTGTGACCACTATTATAACATCGTTCTCAAAACCATTTCGTTCTTGTGGAAAGAAATTGCTTTATTTATTTATTTCGATTATTCCTTTAATTTCTTCTACGTATCTAATTTTTTTTTTTTTTTTGTAAAAAGAAGCAAAAATAAGTTAACAATAAATACAAATGAAAACAAAATATGAAAGTCTCGCAATAAGAGCTTATTATATATAAATAAAAATACAACTACGTGTATGAGTACGAGTACAAACAGAGTGCGGGTCCCTAATATGAATAACACCCACAATAAGATTCTTCTTTTTTGGCATTTTTATACACTTCTATTTAGAATATTTTTTTTATATTTTTTAGAATAACAATTTTCTTTAAGTAGTATAATAATGATTACCCGAAATCAAAGAATTTTTTATTGCTACCGGCATAATATTAATAATAATAACAATAATTATAATGATAAGTACTACAAAAAAAAAACATGTCCCAACAAAATCTTAATAAAATCTATGCCATACATTTTATGCCCTATGGCCCTATGTGGTCAGGGTATAATTAGTTGTGCTGATATTTTTGGCTATCAGAAATATTTCGCATTTACTATACCCAACTTTTATTAAACCCATCCATTCAGATGTCACTCTCTGAGTCCCATGAGCACTGGCCGTCCGTCCGACCGTCCAAATTTCATCAATATGTATTCATAATGGCGACCTTTGGTTTGATTACAAGGTTTACGTGGACACACAGGTAGACGGACAGATGGACAGACAGACGGAAGTACGGACCGACATCGCTGTATTGAGTCATCGCTGAGTCGATCGCTATAATAAAAGTTGGGTCAAGGTCAAATATTTTGAGTAGTTACAAACTCATTAAACATTGACTACAGAGTGGTATAGGGTATAAAAATCGAACATATGAAAAGAAAGTAAACAAAATATTGTAGTCTACCTTGAGGCTGTGAAAATGTGTAGGATAAAACATGTGTAAGACAGTTATTATTTTTTTTTTTGTGGCAAATAGGCATAAGTATATTGTTTGAAATTGTTAATAATAATTGATATTTAAGCTACTTTTCTAGTATTTTAAAATTTCACAATTGTCAATAGATTAATTTAAAAGTAGGCAATTGTTTCTTAGAAAACATCTCTAAGAGAAATGAGCAGAAATTCTGGATTAATGAATTGAAATTGGAATTGAAATTGGCGGGACTTTTTTTTATTAAATTTTCATATTATAAAAAAAATAAAATCTACGAGTAGAAAAATTGTTAACTTACTTTTTTTATATAAAAGTACGCAACATTTTCGCACCCCGTAAGTATGCTAGGAACTCATATAGTGTTAATGAAAGTTTAAATGAGAGAATTGGTTTTGCTGTACAGAAATGGGAAAATGCATGCTAAATTATGGGAAAATGCCTGTTAAGTCTATAGGAAATACATGCTAAATGGTAATAATGCATGTCATGTGCATGTTTTTGTTTTTTCGAAAGATTTTTTTAATTTGATTTTTTTTTTTTTTTTTTTTTTTTGAAAAAATCATTTTTCTTAATTCAGCATGCAATTTCCCAACATTTAGCATGCAATTTCCCTAAATTAGCATGCAAATTTTTCTCATTTTTAACAGAAAAATTCCTCTTTTTATATTCATTTTCCCATAAATTTGCCCGAATTTACCAAACATTTTGCCATTTTTGACATGCATTTTTACCACTTGGCATTTCCTACAGACTTAATAGGCATTTTCCCATAATTTATCATACATTTTCCCTCTTTTACCAAGCGCTTCCCTTAGTTCCAAGTTAAAATGAATGTAATAAATTTCAACCACAAAAATACCTAAGATGGTACCGACTTTTTAACAACTTACAAGTTTAAAAATTTTAGAAAGCTCATAAGCTTAATACGAAAATGAATCATTTTTGAATTTATTTTTCAAAATTGTGTTCTAGAACAAAATGTGATATTAACAACTTTCATCAATGAGTATGAAAGGAATAAAGAGTGGTATTGAGACCAAACAATTTGGAGTCCTTTGTGAGCCATAAGGACTTACTTAAAGTAAAAATTTGATTTCAGAACAATTTAGGACCCTCAAATGATTATTTAGACTCTTAAAATTTATTTAAAGCATTCAAAAGCTTTCAGCCCCCAATTTTATATTGAATTTTTTTTTCGATTCTATTAGTTAAAAATTTCGAGCCACAATTTAAAAAATATATAAATTAAACGGTGCAAAATTATAAAATGAAAAAATCTTTATAAGCAAAGTACAAATTTTTAAAACGAAAAACTTAGAAAACAAAAGAAAATATATAACAAAAAACTTCTGAAAACAACAAATTAAAAATTTTTTTTTTTTTTTGTTTTTTCAGTTTGATTTTATTTTAACATCTTTTCACTTTAAAAATGTTTTAAAAATTATTTCTTTTATTTAATTCTTTTAAATAATTTTTCTAAAAATTTTCAAATAATCATGAAAAAAAAATATTTTTAAAGTGAAAAAAATTCAAAAAAAAAAATAATTTAGAAACCTGCGTGAATTCAAAAAAAAAAAATTATTTTCTTCACAACGCTTCAAAATTCTATTTCCAAGATTTGTTCGGTTGATGTTAAAAAAAAAATTTTTGCTTGTTTCAAAAATTTGTTTTTAACAAAATATTTTGTTAAGTTATTTTTTGGTAATAACATTTTTAGTAAAATACAATTTTAATTGAAACTAATTTAAATATAAAAATGTTTATATCTTATAGCTCTCCACCTATTCATACCTAAGATTATATTTATGATTCCATTGGTTTACAAATTCCCTACCAATATCTTTTCATGCATTAATATGGTGGATTGCGTGTAACTGAAAACATTTATGAGTGAAACAATTTTTATTGATTTAAAATGTAAAATACAAAGAATTTACTTTGCAACTTATTGAAAATGAAAAATTTTTCATTAGAAAAAAAATATTTTCAAAAAAAAAAAAAATTATAATAAAATTTATATTTTTTTTTTTATAAAATACCTACACGCAAAATTTTCGATACAATTTTTTTTAAGAAAAACAATTTTTTTGTTAATTTTAAATCTTATAATTTGTTGATAAATTTTAAAATTATACTTTCTACTAAAAAATCAAAAATATAAAAAAAAAGTTTTCAAAAATAAAAATTAAAAATTTTTTTTTTTTTATAAAAGCATGAAAAATTTTATCGAAAATTTTTGGTAGATTGTTTTTAACTGAAAACATTTTATGAGTGAAACAATTTTTTTTTTTGATTTAAAATATTAAATATAAAGAATTTACTTTGCAACTTAGTGAAAGTGTGGGACAAACACATAAATGAAAAATATTTAATTAAAAAAAATATTTTCAAAAAAAAAAAATTATAATAAAATTAAAATTTTTGTTTTTATAAAATACACGCAAAATTTTCGATACAGTTTTTTTTTTTTTAAAGAAAAACAATATTTTTTTCATTTAAAAATTAATAATTATACCCTCCACTCCAGTGTGCAGAGGGTATATGTATATAAGTTTGTCATTCCGTTTGTAATTATTAGAAAAAAAATTTTGGACCCCATAAAATATATATATTTGTGATCCTTATAACAACCGGAGTTGATATAGTGATGTCCGTCTGTCCGTCTGTCCGTCTGTGGAAATCACGATGACGGCATCAATCGGGCAGCTAGGGTGCTCGGTGACATAAAAAATGATTCACTAACATCCTGAAAAGTTTGCTATTTAAAATCGTCCAAATCGGTCGATTAGGGCCCGTGATTTGAATGAAGAACCAAAAAAGTCTTGAAAAAATATAATTTTCTGTGTTGTTCTTGTCACGATCACGCCCTTAATAGTGCGGCTACAGTGATCATTTTTAGTGAGAATGATTTATCAAATTCATGGGAAGATTTTCGTTTCAAAAATCATTAAAAGCGGTGGAACAGGTCCAGGGAAATCTCTGAAAAAGTAAAAGAAAAGAAAAATATGATATTTCTATATTGTTCTTGCTGTTATTCTAAATGTTGTGTTGTTGTCATAGCTGGACGTGTTGTTTTTGTGGTCGTTGTGGTAATGATATAATAAAAACTAACCCTTTGTACATTAATTTATTAACTCTGGTAGAAAATTTTAAAAGTTTCCATTGTTTTGGCATCACTAAAAAAATTTGCTAGATCATTTCTGTTATTACCGCGAGCCTGCCTGCAAAATTTCAGATCAAACGGCTCACGGGAAATTGGTTAAAATCGATCCAAAATATTTTCGACAAGCAGACACTACGAGTTAATATAAAAGGAGTAAAAATTCACCAACATCTAAAGCAAATAATGCTAAAATACGTAGTTGTTAAAAAAAAAACAATGTAAATTTAGGAAAAAAAAATTTTTTGTATAAATTTATTTAAAGAGAAAAACACAAAAATAACGTTTGATGTTGTATTTTTTGTGTGTAATATTTACATATACATACATACATGAACATATTAAATAATACAAATAATATACATATATTATATATATGTATATCCATAACAACTGCATGTTAGAAATAAATCGATATATTATTTTATTTACATAAAATTCTGCAATATTTTGTTGTGGGGAAAATACATTTCTTTTGCATTAACAGAGTGTCACTTCATTTTGCTCAGCGTGACTATGCCACAGTAGATGGCGCCACAATTTTTGTTTGTTCTAATTAGCTTTGCAATAGTTATTTCTATTTTAACATGAATGTTAATATTTTCAACTGGATATCATACAGAACAATGTTAAGAGTATACACGGGCTGGTCTTTTATTTCATACAATTTTCCATCATTCTTTTACATATATGAACATAAGTTTGGCATATTAACTTTTTGTTGTCTTTACAAAATAGAGTTACCGAGTTCATCAATGAGTTTTTTGCTTTCAAAATAGTTCTACATAGGTATATAGAATTACTATTCTGCTTTACCTACAAAATATCTGATTGCGATTACATCTAATATTTAAAAATTGTTTATAATTACTAAAGCATTATTATTCACATAAATACAAAATTGCACTTTTTAAATTTTCCATCCAAATTTAAGAAAATATCAATTCTAACAACTAGATTTAAAAATTTCCAATTATAAATTACAATTAATTGAATTTCAGAAAATCATATCAAAACGTCGGAAATAATAATTTTAAATTTAGAAGACATCAATTGCATCTTTAATATATAAATTTTATTCGTTAAACACAAATTGAAGTTCCAAAAAAAAAAACACCAAAAACCTATGTTTACATTTAAAAAATTTTTACATTTAAAAAAAATATTGACATTCAGGAGAAATTAATAGTTTTTCAGTACCGCGATTCAGTAACTTATTATAACGATAGTCGAATCGTTAAAAAAAAGAAAATAGCAAAATTATCAGTAAAATTTTTAAACGATATTCGCTATTGTTAAAGTCAGCTGTTGTTGTTATCTAAACGACAACCATTTTTGTGTTGTTTATTCAATCGATAAAAAACTTAAATTTTTAGGTTGAAATGTCGTCATACATAAATAAAAATCATAAAATAGTGAAAATATTTTGCTTTTATTAAAAAAAATTTTTTATATAAATAAAAAATTAAATAGCATATTTAATTCGTTATTTCATTTTCAAATAAATACACAGAAATATTAGTAAAAAAAATAAAGATATTAAACATAAACATAACATCATCCTGTCAAACACAAACTAATTTGTTTTCTCTATTCTTCTTTGTGTTTTTCGCTTATTTTGACAGAGATGCCACTCGTTTACAATTTAAATAAATAGAAAAATAGATTTGTCGACTGTCGTTAAGATGTATATACTTAATGAATCACTTAATCCTTAGTGCAAACAACAATAGCTGTCGATATATTTTGCGATTGTCGGATCGTTGAAATTTACAGAATCACATTACAAAAAACATTAATTTAAATTCAATGAATTTTTGAAAACGTCAAATGATATTTAAGAATTGCGAACATAAAAACTGTTACATAAATAAACGCAATTTGATGAGAATGTTATTTATATAGAAATTTTCACATTTTTTTTGAATGAAAATTTGAAGTTTTTCAGAAAATAAAGATAACAAATTATTTTATTTAAAATGTTTGGGCCATTTAGTTTTTTGCGCTTGGCATCCCTAATTTGAATATTTATTATTATAAATTTATTCTCTATGTTTTCCAAATATGGCAATATTTTAAGAAAAAAGTTGAGAGAGCATTTTTTTTTGGTTATTATTTTGTTACTCCATCCGACCTACATGACCGCAATGAAAAAATATTTCGCCAGTTAAAAGAAACTATACAGCCATCTCCAATTAGCGCGATTTAATGCATATAGCCACCCTACACATTACCTTCACAATGGAGGTTAGGGCGAGCAATTTAATTAGCAAAAACTAAATTAAAAGAGAAGTTATGTCATATAACCGGAAACGCATGCATATAGGTATATAACCTAAATGCATGCCGATCAGCAACCACGATGACCAAAAAGCAAACACCGAAATAAATCCGAAATAATAGAAAAGACGAAAACCAACCCAAAGAATTTGCTGAAATAATTTGGTATTAAGTTTAAGAAATTGTTTACTTTTTCATTTACATTTATTATCAAAACTCAAACCGAGGTGGAGGTAATTAAAGATTCGGCACAGCCGAATTTAACACTCTTACTTGTTTGTTGATAATTTTAAAATACTACTTTCCACTAAAAAATAAAAAATGTTAAAAAAAAATTCTCCCAAAAAAAAAAAATTAGAAAAATTTTTTCATTTTTTTTTTTTAATTCATAAAAAGTTTTCGACAAAATTTTGTTAAAAAAAATTTTTTTTTTCATTTAAAATTTTATACTTTGTTATTAATTTTAAAATATTATTTTTACCGAACACACAATCTACTGCTTTTGGTAGCTAATGAGGGTTGGAGACTCTTCCCGAGACAGCTGTATAATCTGTCATGCAGAATATAGAACAATTTTTTAAATAAATGTGCCAATGTTTTATTGTTTATTTAAAGTAAACACATTTGATATTGAGCCTAAATAATTTCAAACTCAATCAGTAAAAAAATGTTATAAAAAAATTAAAAAAAAAATTATAAAAAAATTTATTAATTTTTTATTATTTTTTTTTTTTAATTCACGACAATATTTTTGTTAAAAAAAAGATTTTTTTTTCATATAAAATTTTATAATATGTTGATAAATTTTATATTACTTTCTAGTAAAAAATATTTTTGCATTTCGAAAAATAAAAATTATTATTTTTTATTTCAAAAAAAAAAAAAATTATTTTTATAAAAAAAAAATCAAAACAAAATATGAAAAAATATATTAATTTTTATTAATTTTTTTTATAAAACCATGAAAAATTTTCGATAAAATTTTTTGTTAAAAAAAATTTTTGTTTTCATTTAATTTTATATTTTGTTATAAATTTTAAAATATTATTTTCTACTAAAAAATATTTTTTCATTTCGAAAAATAAAAATTAATATTTTTTATTTCATAAAAAAAAATTATTTTTATAAAAAAAAATCAAAACAATATATGAAAAAATGTATTAATTTTTATTATTTTTTTTTATAAAACCATGAAAAATTTTCGATAAAATTTTGTTATAAATTTTAAAATATTTTCTACTACAAAATATTTTTTTCATTTCATAAAAAAACATTTTTAATTTTTTGAAATAAAATAATACCTAAAAAAAATTTTTTCAAAAAAAATTTTAAAAAATTTATTAATTTTTCATTATTTTTTTTTACAAAATGCACGAAAATTTAATAAAAATTTACGATAATATTATGTAAGAAAAAAACATTTTTTTCGTTCAAAGTTTTATAATGTGCTGATTAATTTTAAAATATTACTTTCTACTAAAATATATTTTTTCATTTCTTAAAAATAAAAATAAATGCTGTTTATTTCATAAAAATTTAAAATATTTTTATAAAAAAAAAATTTAAAAAAATTGTGGAAAAATTTATTAATTTTTCATAATTTTTTTTTAACAAAATGCACGAAAATTTGCGATAAAATATTTTAAGAAAAGAAAATTTTTTTTTATAGTTTGCTGATAAATTTTAAAATATTACCTTCTACTAAAAACATTTTTTCATTTTGTAAAAATAAAAATAAATATTTTTTTATTTCACAAAAATAAATATTATTTTTATTAAAATAATTAAAAAAAAAATTATAAAAAAATTTATTAATTTTTTATTTTTATAAAATTCACGAAAAATTTTCGATAAAATTTTTTGTTGAAAAAAAAGTTTATTTTTTAATTTAAAATTTTTTAATTTGTTGATAATTTTTAAAATATTACTTTCTACTACAAAATATTTTTTCATTTCGTAAAAATAAAAATAAATATTTTTTATTTTATAAAAATAAAAATATTTTTATAAAAAAAAAATTATAAAACATTTTATTAATTTTTTATTTTTATAAAATTCACGTAAAATTTTCGATAAAATCTTTTGTTGAGAAAAAAATAAGATAGTTTTTCGATTTTAAATTTAATAATTTGTTGATAACTATTAAAATATTTATATCTACTTAAAAATATGTTTTCATTACATAAAAATAAAAATAAATATTTTTTATTTCATAAAAATAAAAAAAAAAAATTATAAAAAAAATTTATTTTCAAAAAAATATATAAATTATAAAAATTATTATTTTTATAAAATTTAAAAAAAAAAAATTTCATTTAAAATTTTATAAAATATTTTTTCATTTCTTAAAAAAAAATATATAAAATTTTCATAAAAAAAATAGAAAATATTTTATATATCATATAAATAAAAAACATTTAAAAAAAAAAATATTTTTATATAAAAAAATTTTTATAAAAAAAAATTTTATAAAAAAAAATATTTTTTAAAAAAAATATATTTTCAAAAAAAAAAAAAAATTTAGAGAAATTTCTATAAAAAATAAAACATAATTTTTCATAAAAAAAATATAATATAAAAAAAACAAATTTTTGGAAAAAAAATTTGTTAAAAAACTTATCAATAAAAAAATCGGTGGATGAAAACTTTTGTGAGTTGTCGTGAGTAAAAATAGTTTTTTATACCCTATACCACTATGTGGTTTGGGCATAATGACTTTGTGCTGCTGTTTGTAACAACCAAAATTATTTGACCTACGCCCATCTTTAATTATACCGATCGAATCAGAATCACTATCTGATTCCATTTAACGATGTCCGTCCGTCCGTCCGTCTGTGTCCATTAAAGCTTGTAATCAAACTGCAGGTCGCAAATATGAATATATTTTGATGAAATTTGGTATTTTATCTTTTATCGGCCATGAGATGAACGCTATTGAAATTGGTGAGAATCGGTCCATGTTCAGACCTAGCCCCCATACAAATGACCCCTATGAAATCAACATGTATTACCATAAGATCCAAGTTATCATACAAATCTTAGTCAAATTGGGTTTGTATGTATATATTACATCCATTAATCAGTAGTCCAGAAATGATCCCTATTGGACAACTCTTAGTCATAGCCCCCTAATATAGAGCTGTTTCCCGATCTTCATTTAAATCTATCAAAAAACAAAAATATTGCACTGATTCTTCTCAAATTTTGTTTGTATATATTTTTAGAAAATACAAGAGATTTTACCAAACATGGTCAGGTTCGGTCCATTTTTGGGCCTAGTCCCCATATAGATATAGCATCCGATATGAACTTTTTCATATCTGCAGCCAAAAAAATTAATAAAAATCCCACTCAAATTTGGTTTACGCTTATTTTCTATATCCAGTTAGTTGGGCCTGAGAGATAGGGTATATAAACGCATGGTATAGGGTATCGTTTTTAATCTAAATTTTAAAATCTGTTTAAAAAATTTTTAATATTAATTTCTTAAAAATCTTAAATAATTATTTTCCAAAAAAAAAAAAAAAAAAAAAAAACAAGTGTCAGTGTTAAAGTCGGGCTTTACATTTATAGTTCGTTATATTGAAAAAGTAAACATTTTGGTAAACTTAAAAGTAAATTATTACAACAAACCACTGAATTTTTAAAATTTTTAGCGGTGTTTCCATTTTTAGGTCATATCTTGGCGCAATGATACCCGATTTACCACAGTTTCAAGATTAATCTACTCGAAGTAATTAAAACTTATGTATATTATCCTAAGTTAACCCAAGTAAATGGATCATTTTACGAGCTAGATTTCAACAGACGGATAGACAGACAGGCGGACGGACGGACATCGCTGTTTCGTCTCGATTTATTATAAGTATCAAGAATTTATACTTCATGGGGCACATATTCATTTTTCGATGCCTTACAAACGAAATGAAAAACTTATGTATATAAGGTATACACAGTGATGCAGAGGGTATACAAAAAATGTTTCTATAAAAAGAGAAAAAAAGTTCTATAAAAAAGATGAAAAAAAATCATAAAAAAATATTTTTGATTAATATTAAATTTTTGTAATATATGTATGTTGGATTAGAAAATTTTCCTTACAAAAATTGGGTGTCCAAAAATATTTTCATAAAAACAAAAATTATAAAAAAAAAATAAAAAAATCAAAAAATAATCTTTTGATTAGCAATAATTTTTGAGAAACATATTTTGGTGTAAAAAACTGTCTTAAACAAAAATTTTATCTCTTAACATTTTTTGAGTTATAGTGATTAAATAAATATTTGATTAAAAAAAATGTTGTCTTTTATTGGGCAAACCGAACAACCCGCAATATTTGTGACTTGAAGCTTAAAATATGTTTCAATATAGAAATTTTTATTTGCACAATTATAAAAAAAAAAATGTTAGAGAATAATATTTTGATATTTCCGACAGTTGTTGACATAACTTGTGAAAAATGGCAACTCATTATTCTATTGTCCTTTGGATTTTAGCCTCAATACACAATCCATCACACAATCTACTTTTAAAAAAGGACAAAACAAACCTAAAGTGACCAATCAATAAAGTGTTAGTTGTACTAGAACAAGAAAACTGACAACAAACAAATTCGTTCTTATTAAAATTTATGAACTAAACAAAGCAAAGAAAAAAAAAACAACAAATTATGATTGATGTTCAACTGTCAACTGACAAGGCACTTTTTCAAACATTATTTTCTTAAAAATAATTCTTTTTTTTTGTTACATATTTCATTTTAAAATGAGATACAAACAAACAAAAAAGTACATTATTTAGAAAGTTAAAAGTTAAGAGAGCACAACGATGATATTTTCTTTTTTATATTTCTATATAAAAATGGGAAAGACTCGTATGTATGGACAGTAATACAGTTACTGACAGTACGATATCATGGCATACAACAAAGTGCTAAAAGTGATGAAGATTAATGATAAGCCAACGAAACCATAGCGATTGTGGATTTAAAAGAAAAAAATATATGTTGAACAGAACATTAAAGATGGGCCATAAGGGAGTACTAAAAGCTAAAAATAAGAATTTCTTTTAATTTTATACATCATAAGTTTATAACGTTTTAAAACGAAGAGGAAGCAGAGGAATAAATGTTTTTATGTTTTAGAATCCTTATTGAGTTTGATTTACTTCATAATTTGAAGCAAACTTTTAGCAGGTTTTTTTATTCTGTGTTCATTTTTTTTTTAAATTTTTTGTATAAAGAAATTAATTATTTTTATGATTTTTTTTTTAAAAGAATTTGTGGTATTTGAATAAAGCAACACCTTTTAAGGGTTCTATAGAATTATAAAATAAATTATCCCTTTTGGGTTTAATAGAATTTATTAATAGATTTTAATTTTCTTAAACAAATGATTGAACTTTTAATGGTCTCTACTTAACTACAAGTGTTACGACCTAATTAAATGTCTCTTGAGGCCTTTCTGGCTAAATTTTGGAATTAAGTAAAAGTTTAGAGGAAAGCTATATAAAAATTTTATCGTTGTGATTTTGTATAATTCAAGGACACTGTTAATCTTAATTTCTTGAAATTCCTAAGCCACTCTTTACCTTTTTATATAATTGGATATTAAAAGTAATATTTTTGAATCGTTCTTGTAGAAAAAAAAAACAAACAACAATATTTGTATATGTTAAGTCAAGCTCTGAAAGTGGATACTTTCAGCGCTAATGATATTGTACAACAGTCCAAAAATTCTATAGGACTTACTGATGATTTCAAATTTTTTTGAAGTAGCTGAATCCTTATTTCAGTTTTATCGGGTCACGTCATGGTTTTGTGCTACAGGAGGCGGGTGAGTTCTAAAACTCCGCAATTAACAAATTAATATTAATTTTTCGAGAGGAAGATTTCTTCATTAGGGACCTATCCCCTTGGGACATTCCTACAAATTTATGATTATACCTTATACCTTTTTTTGATAATACAGCATCTATCGATAATGTTCTTTTACTTATGGTTATTTAATATTCTTATTTATGTTATACGTAATATATTTATCACTACTAGCAGATTCCAAACCTCGAAATTCGAGTGCAAATTCTAGGAAATTTTTTTTTCATTAAATAAAGACCCTAAATGTATGCTAATCAATTATAGCCAATTCACAAACCAACAAGATTGAATTGGAACACTGATCTCTTTTCAGATGAGTTCAAGTTCAGTTTAGGAGGTCATGATGAAAGAACGTTTGTACGATGACCAAAGGGAAAAACACTAGACCCAGAATTTTTATAAAAGACTGCTAAGTTCGGCTGTGAAAATATCGTGGTATAGGGATGACTTTTGGACCAAGTAATGGGCCAATTCATGTAGTAAAAGATATTGTAGCTGATGCAGGCACATTTTAAATGACGTCGTGTAATCATACGCGAAGGATAATATGCCCATGACAATGACCTGCAACATATCTCCAAGCTGTAACCGAATGGCTACAATGTGTTGCAGTCAGGTATTTGGAATGGCCAGCCCAATCATCAGATCTCAATGCCATAAAAATCTATGGGAAATTGTAGATCGAAAAATACGGACACGAAACAAGACAAGTCAGAGAGATCACATAATTAAATCAGAGTTATGTTAATATTTTTTCTTTATTTTAAAATAAATAAAACATACAAATTTTTAAGATTTATTTTGTGACCAATATTATTTATGAGATTTTTTTACTTTTTCGGGCTAATTATGATCAATTAAATATTAAGATGATAATAAAAAAAAATTCAAATTATTACATCCTTTTCACTCGACGTTTCGTTGACGGTATTTCAACTTCTTCTGGAGTGTGAACTTTATTGATTTGATTTTATTTTATTATATTGTCAAGTATTAAATTTGTATAAAAAACTGGACATCACAACACAAAATTTTAATAAATTTAATAAATAATTACAATTTAAAATAAATCACAGTTTAACCTAACAACTAGTATCACAGAATGTTTTTATTATTAGAATGTTTTTATTAAATTAATAATAGAGTTTTTAAATTTTTTGATCCAATTTTTCTGATATTGACCGTTCAAGTCGCTAAATATATATTTTGTCAAAAGTTGCCATTTTATTGTCACTCACTGTATCACCAGGCAGCAATTGTAGGGTTTTTGATTATTATTTGATATCGATTAGCCATAAATATTGGGGCCTTTTTGGCATGATTTACCTATATTCGGCCGCGGCCGTCTATAAATTTCTTTCTTTGTTGATTTATATTTTTCGCTGTTAAAAACTTTATAATGTTCTACTTAATTAAGGCATCATATATGAAGGCATACCATATAGTCTGGACCAGAGGTTCCCACCTTAATTTGTTTCACGGACCCCTTCAGACATTTTTACAAGCTCGCGGGCCCCCAAATATATATTTATTTTAAAAAATTGATAAAACATATGTCAAAATAATGATTATTTATTAATTTAAACAATTTTTTTTTTTATAAAATATTTTTTAAAATTTTTTTTATTTAGCTTTTAACATTTTCTTTAAAATAAAGAAAAATTGTAAAAAATATTTTATAAAAAAAAAAATTGTTTAAATTAATAAATAATCATTATTTTGACACATGTTTTATCAATTTTTTAACATTTTCTTTAAAATAAAGAAAAATTTTAAAAAATATTTTATAAAAAAAAAAATTGTTTAAATTAATAAATAAAAAAACATTTATTATTAAAAAATAAATAAAAATAACAGAAACTCATAAAATTCAAAAAGGCACTTATTCAAAAAGGAACAAAACATTTCAAAATAAATGGATTTATCCCATTTCAGGAATACTAAATAAAAAATAAAATATATCGATGGCTTAAGATAAAGAGGCCCTAACTCGATTTTTTGTTACTTGACAGGACAAGGAAAAAACTTAATAAAATCCACAAAGTTTTAGATACAAAAAAAAAAAGTATTATACAATTTCCAAAAATGTGTTGCCCCTTTTTATTAAAAGTTGCATTAAAAATTGCATTACAGCTTTCAACATCGAAACGTAAGCGGTACTTATTTTTAATGTATAAGAGGGCTGGTTTCACATAAATATGTATATTGTTGATTCAGATCCAACATTCGGATACACTTTGTAATATTTCAGCCAGAATGTCTGTATTTCCATAAAACGAAAGTCATTTTTTGCAAATGAGTTGCACAGTAGCTCTATTAATTCTTCTCGAAAGGCATCGGGTATGTCACCAATAGTCACATTAAAAGGATTGCGAAGTAAATTAGTTTGCCAAGGTTCCGTTTGGAACTCTGGAAAATATCTGGTGAATTCATCATGCAGCGTATCTAAATATTTTGTAATTACACTTTTTATACCCTATACCACTATGTGGTTTGGGTATAATGACTTTGTGCTGCTGTTTGTAACAACCAAAAAAATTTGACCCAGACCCATCTTTAATTATACCGATCGAATCAGAATCACTTTTTGAGTTGATTTAACAATGTCCGTCCGTCCGTCCGTCCGTCCGTCCGTCTGTGTGTTCATGTAAAGCTTGTAATCAAACTGCAGGTCGCAAATATGAATATATTTTGATGAAATTTGGTATAAAAGCTTTTATCGGCCATGGGATGAACGCTATTGAAACTGGTGAGAATCGGCCCATGTTTAGACCTAGCCCCCATACAAATTACCCATATGAAATCGACATAAATTGCCATAAGATCCAAATTGTCATATAGATCTTACTCAAATTGGGTTTGTATGTGTTCATTACATCCATTAATGAGTAGTCCAAAAATGGTACCTTTGGTCTCATATAGAGCTGCTTCCCGATATTAACTTAAATCTATAAAAAAACAAAAATATTGCAATGATTCTTCTCAAATTTTGTGTGTATATGTTTTTGCAAAATAGAAGAGACGTTACCAACCATGGTCAGGATCGGTCCATTTTTGGACCTAGTCCCCATATAGATATAGCATCCGATATGAACTTTTTCATATCTGCAGCCAAAAAAATTAATAAAAATCCCACTCATATTTGGTTTTTGCTTATTTTCTATGTCCAGTTAGTTGGGCCTTAGAGATAGGGTTTCCAAACGCATGGTATAGGGTATCGTATAGTCGGTCTAGACCGACTATAATTTTCTTACTTGTTAAATTTATATTTTGGATATCGCAAGAATCCACGATATCATTAAGAAGCGAAAAAGATGAATATTACGGCGTAGCCCTGTTTGAAGATGACTTTTCCACAGTAATTGAATTAAATGCTATTAAAATATTCATTTGATTGCTTCAAGAAAAAATCAGTAATGTATGCGAAATAAAAAATAAATGTTGCATCCGTAAATCTTTCATAAAGATTGCCACTTTTTTCTTTCCAAAGAAAAATTTCAACCTCAGTCTTTAATTCAAACAACCTTTTCAGCATATTTCCTTTTGAAAGCCATCGCACCTCTGTGTGGAAAAATATTTTTGTTTGGTCTGCATTAAGATCTTGACATAGCACTCTAAAAATTCTAGTTCTCAATGCACTGGTCTTAACAAAATTAACGACATCTACTGCAGTCTGCAGAGTACTTTTAAGTTCATCTGGAGGGGTTTTAGCAGCAAGTGATTGTCGATGAATTATGCAGTGTGACACAGTCATATTCTTATTCATATCTCTGGCTAATTTTAAAAACCCAGATCCATAACCCACTAGTTTTTTTCAGGGAATATTGTTTTCCATTAAAAACTCAGAAAGGGTTTGAAAAATATCAGTTCCTTTTGATGTTGTAGGCAACGCTTTCATAAATAGAAGCTCTTCACAAAATTTATTTTCTGCAATAAATCTGCAATAAAATAAAAGTTGGCTTGAAAAAGTAACGTCTATGGTTTCATCACATTGAAGAGCAATGAATGGTGAATTCTTAATTTTTTCTAATAACTGCTCCTTAATATTTTGTGTCATATCATTAATTCTTCTTTTGACAGTGTTATTTGACAGAGCTACTTTCATCAGCTTATCTTTATTGGCTGTATCAAGCATTACGTTACTAACTGCCGCAATACAGGGTTTGATCAAGTCTTCTCTAATTCGTCGTTCGTAAATTATTGTGTTCTATATGCTTTTTGTTAAAGTTTGGTTGCTAAAGTTTAGTTGCTAATTAAAAAAAAAACTGAACCGATAAAATTGTTGCGACCTTCCTCCAAGGAAAGTACTATAGTTTGTGGTTTTTTCTGTTTAAAAAAAATCCTCTTTGAAAACGCCTCTAAGCGTAAGAACTAGTAGAACTTAAACATGGATTAATCAAAAAAAATCATATAGAACACAATAACTTACGAACGACGAATTGTGTGTGGCTTTTTGTTCTTAGCAATTAACATTGCTATTTAATAGGAAACTTCCATAGCCCTTTCCTGTTCAACATTTAAAACACCTGTGGAATCCAATCTTACTTTATTCAGTGATCTGATTTTAGAAGCAAAAAAAATTGCATTTTTATCTTTAAATTGTGGGTGGTTTGTAATTAGATGCCTCTCTAATTTTGCTGGTTTCATAGCATCATTAGAAAAGGTTTTGAAGCAAATTACACACTGACATATTTAGTTATTACTAGTTAAAAAACACACACACGACTAACGACAATAAATATGAAATGAAAATAAAAAACAAAATCAGCTGATTTATCTAGTGATGGTAAACGTGGTATTATATGTGATATCATTGTTGATTGAAAGGTACTTTATGAATTTTAGTAAGAATTATCAAAAGATCTTTTTTATTGCAAGAGATGTAATATTTTATTTAATTAAATTTTACATATGGGGGGTTTCATGTCAAGTGCACCAACTTTTGAAACCGATGTCTTCCGATCGGGATGAAATTTGCACCAAGGTTAGTCCTATTGGATAGTAGTTTAGACACAATTTTTCAATAAGATCGGTCCAGATCTCTCTGAGTTAGAGGGGATCAAAATTTGACATTTTGGCCAAACAGGTGTTTTTTCTCAACCATGTAACTTATTACCTATTGTTCTTAGAAAATTTCCTCCCAAATAGTTTAGAAAGCTATTTCTTCAATATTTCGGAAAAAAATACTTTAAAAAAAAAAAAAAATTGTAGACTTTTTTTTTTGCTAAATTAAAGCATTTTTTGCCTTTATTTTCAAAAAGGGCATTTTTTTTTTTTTTTTTTTCATAAGAAAGCTTAGGATTTTTCCTTTAAGAGCTTTTTGGTCGCTTAGTGGGATGGGAGTGGGATATCTATCAAAATAAATGTTTTGTAACTCAAGACAACGGTTTTTCAATTTTTCACAAATGCACTATTTTGAATTTTTTCCTATTTGTGTGAAAAACCTTACAAATAAAACTTATACTGAGAAACGAGACAAATTAACCTTTCCGAAGGTATGTAACATACCTTCATAACATAACAGAAGAGAATGGTTATCTGTAACCTGAAAGAGTTATTTGCAACATTTCAATCTGAACACGAGGATGTTAGAATTGGCTTCACGAAATTTACCCAAATGAGGCCAAAACATTGCGTTTTGGCAGGAAGCAGCGGAACTCACACAGTATGCGTTTGCATTTACCATGAAAATGTTAAACTGATGTTGAAGGAAATCAACTTAAAGTATTTAACAGATGATTCGGCAGAAGATTTACACGATTACCGCGATTGCCTTAAATTGGCTATGTGTGCAAATGCAACAAAGTCTTGCCACTTAGGTGAATGTACCAATTACCCGAAAACCACATTCATCAAAGAAAATTTAATCAACTCTTTAGATCGAGAATATATGGAGGAGGTCAAATTTGATTCTTGGATTCAGACTGACAGATGCACATTGAAAACAATCATTTTAAATGTGGATGATTTTGTGGAAGAAATGTGTACAGGATTGCTAAACTTGAGAAACCATGACTTTCAAGGATTTGAACATAAATTTGAAGTCTGGTGAATTCGTTATTTCATATGATTTCGCAGAAAACTATAAATATGTTCTTCAGAATGCCATACAAGCATTCCACTTCAATAACGACCAAGCAACTCTACTCACAGTATTTATTTACTACATGAAAAATGAAAAAATGGAACACAAAAGTATGGCAATCATATCCGACGATTTAAAACATGATAGTGTTGCAGTTTATGAGTACCAGAAAATAATACTAAAATATCTAAAATCTAAATTTACAGTAAAGAAGGTATACTACGTTTCGGACGGAGCTCGTCAACATTTTAAAAACAAAAGTAGCTTGGCAAATCTTATGGCCCATGAAAAAGATTTTGGAATGCCAGCTGAGTGGCAGTTTCATCCTACTGCTCATGGTAAAGGAGCATGTGATGGTATTGCAGCAAACTTTAAAAGAAATGCAGCGAAGTATAGCCTCCAGTGCTCTCCTCAAGATCGCATCTTAGATGCGACTGCTTTATTCCATTGGGCAAAGAATTATTGTACAGAAGCTAAAATAGTTTTTAGTAGCAAAGAGGATCATCAGGAAACATTGAAAACACTGAAGAGCAGATTCGATGCTGCGGTAACAATCGATGGCACCGCTCAATACCATGCTTTTATACCGCTTGTCGATAGAAGACTCAAGTTGAAAAAGTTTTCTGCCTCTTTTCAATGCGATTTCTTTCCAAAGACAACAAATAAACCAGCAGCGAAATCAACAGCTGAACCTAGTAACGCCAAGAAAGGATTGACAAAAAAACGCAGTAAATAAAGGCGACAAAAAAGCTGGATGAAGGACTGGGTATTTAAAAATTTACAAGACTTAAGTACTTCATCAGCTACAATAAATTAAGTATAAAAATAGTTATGATATAAATGGATCTAATGCAATTAAGATTAAATTTTAATAAATTATTTATCTTTTTATTTTTAATATTATTATTATTATACATTAATTTAATTATTATTAAAAATAAATAAAAAATAATAATTTTTCAGCATTTCAATAGAAAAAAAGCGATTTTTTTCATGAGGTTAACATATTCTGGGTATTACAGTATCAAGGGTATAAAATTTTAGTTAGGTATGTTATATACCTTCGGAAAGTTTAGTTTGTATAGTTTCTCAGTATAAGTTTTATTTGTAAGGTTTTAGACATAAATAGGAAAAAATTCAAAATAGTGCATTTGTGAAAAATTGTAAAACCGTTGTCTTGAGTTACAAAACATTTATTTTGATAGATATCCCACTCCCATCCCACTAAGCGACCAAAAAGCTCTTAAAGGAAAAATCCTAAGCTTTCTTATGAAAAAAAAAATGCCCTTTTTGAAAATAAAGGCAAAAAAATGCTTTAATTTAGCAAAAAAAAAAAAGTCTACAATTTTTTTTTTTTTAAAGTATTTTTTTCCGAAATATTGAAGAAATAGCTATCTAAACTATTTGGGAGAAAATTTTCTAAGAACAATAGGTAATAAGTTACTTGGATGAGAAAAACACCTGTTTGGCCAAAATGTCAAATTTTGATCCCCCCCTAACTCAGAGGGATCTGGACCGATCTTGTTGAAAAATTGTGTCTAAACTACTATCCAATAGGACTAACCTTGGTGCAAATTTCATCCCGATCGGAAGACATCGGTTTCAAAAGTTGGTGCACTTGACATGAAATCCCCCATGTACATTTTTTATCATAATTTTATAAAATTAATTATTTTTTTTTAAAATTATTTTAATGGGTTGGATATCTTTATCAAGAGTGCTGTTAATATCTTTTTTTTTTAATTTCGTTTTAAAATTTAATTATGTCATAACAGTTCGCGGACCCCCTGGAAGGCCTCCACGGACCCCTGGGGTCCGCGGACCACCATTTGCGAGCCATTGGTCTATACCTAATATACGATACTCTATATCACGCATTTAGAGTACATATCTCTTAGGTCTAACTAATAAGATAAAAAAATAAGCATAAACCAAATTTGAGTGTTATTTTTTTTTTTTTTGCTTCGGATATGAAAAAGTTCATATCGGAGACTAGGTTACACTGTCCATTTTTTCCTGACCATATTTGACAAGGTCACTTATTTTTTGTAAACACATATCCAAAACAAATGTGAGAAACATCAGTGCAATATTTTTGTTTTTTGATAGATTTAAGTGAAGGTCGGGAATCAGCTTCATGTTGTGGCTGTGATTAAGAATTGTCCTATAGGGTTTATTTTTGGACTACGCATAAATAGATGTAATAAACATACACAAAGCCAATTTGACCTAGATAGATGTGATAATTTGGATTTCATGACCATTTAAGTCGAGCTCATAGGGTACATTGAACATGAACCGATATTCACCAATTTCAATGGCATTCATCCTATGGCTTATAAATACACTAAATTTCATCAAAATATATTCATATTTTGATGGACAGATGGACATCGCTAAATCGACTCAGAAAGTGATTCTGAGTAGATCGATATAAGAGAAGGTGGGTCTAATATTTTTCGTAGTTACAAACATCAGCACAAAGTCATTATACCTTGACCACATGGTGGTATAGTGTACAAAAAGACATCAGTGGCACATCTCTGTAACATTTAACAGCATCCCTTTTGTCACCATGGTGAACAACAACAAAAAGTTAGATAATTATGGTCAGTCTAGATCAACTATAGGATACCCTATATCGTGAGTTTAAAAATGTATTGTCCGGCGATATAAAAAAGTTCATATCGGAGGCTATTTTTATATGGGAACTAGGTCGGAAAATAGACCAATCATGGCCATATTTTGTAAGGTCCTTTATTTTTCACAAAAATATTTATAAACCAAATTTAAGAAAAATTTGTGCAACATTTTTTTTTTTTTTAATTGACTTAAGTGAAGATCGGAAATCAGCTTTATATGTCAACTGTGAGTAGAAATGGTCCTACGGGATTAATTTTTGGACTACTGATTAATGGTTGTAATCCTGGTGTTGGAATAATTTGTTTTCATAGGGATGATTTATATGGGGATTAGGGCTGAACATGCATCAAGTTTCATCAATTTCAACACCGCGCATGCTATGGCCGACAGAAGCTTATATACAAAATTTCTTCAAAATATATTCAAAGTTACGACCTGTAGTTTCATTGAGAGAGGCGGACAGACAGACAGATGGATGGGCAGACGGGCGGACGGAAATCGCTTATCGTCTCAAAAATTGATTTTAAGTCCATCGCTATAATACAAGTTGGGTCTAGGTTAAATATTTTTATTAGCTGCAAACATTAGCAGAAACTCACACTACACTGACCACAGTATAGGGTATAGGGTAGACACGTGCCTATATATGATATACTGCAGATAAATGTGGTGTAATGAACGTGTTAGCAAAAGCTTTATAAGGATTTTTTATATTAATTATTGCACACATATTTTTAGTATTTGCGTCATTTAAAAAGAACAAAGGTGAGAGTTTATAAAAAGGTTATTAACTCTTTAGGCTTAATTAGCTTTACACCAAATTGCTGTTAATATGGTCCAGAGAATTATCATTTTAGCAGTTAGATAAACAAGTACTTAAGCAAAAAATATATACTCATTTAAAATGGGATTAAATAAAAAATTTGTTTGCAAATGTAATTGCCGGTTTTATTTATATATAAATATATATTTTATAATGAATTACATTTGCAATTTGCTGCCACCACAATATTGTGGATTTAAATTATAATTAAAATTGTTTAACAAACAAATAATATATAGATAAATATAAATATAATTATAAATAATTTTTGAATAGACTAAAAAAAAAACATGGAAATTTACTAACACTGAATTAATTAAAAGTTTTAAAAGAAATATATTTAAAATGTATAACAAATATGAACGGCTAACTTAATGGATTAAATTTGAAATAATTCTTTATTCCGAAAATATACTATAAATTAAACATAGAGAAGACATATAATGATATAAAAATATTCACTCATTTGGAAAATGGAAACTCAATTTAGCCTACTAAATCTCCAGCATTTTAGAAAATGAACTAGGCCACTTTTCAGCCACATTAAGTTTATATTATTAAAAATTAAAATTGTGAAAAGAAACACAATAACCTGAATTATGTATATGCAAAGCGGATCTAACTCAACCCCCCATAGGTTTAGGGGGGGGGGGGGTACTTTTTGACAAAAAATAATTTTTACTTATAAAAGTTTATTTAAAAGTTATGTACTTATAAATGTAAAAAACAAAACAAAAACTCAACAAGTTTTTCAATAAATTCATAACCAATAAAATAACAATTGTTGATATAAAATAATTATAATTACTAGTAGACTCCAGCACTCGAAATTCGAGTGCAAATTCTAGGAAATTTTATTTTTTCATTAAATAACGACCCTAAAGGTATGCTAATCAATTATAGACAATTCACAAATCAACACAAAAAAAAAATCATTTTTATTACAAACACATCAAAAAATTTAATAAACACACACATAGCATTGTATAATTTTATGTATGTGTAGCAACTTTAAATGCAATTTACTCAAAATAGAGGAAAAAATTAAAAAATCTGTAATTCTGCAAAACGGCTAAAAAGAAATACCTTTCAAATAATATACGTATGGTCAAAATAAGGATAAAACGGTAGAACAAAACATCATTCACAAGAAGATTTACCTTGTTTACCTTGTTTCATAATTAATTATATAGGTTTTTAAAAGAATTAACACTTACATGACAAAATATTTATATTTTAAAGCAATTAAAATAAACTCCAGATTATAGTATACAAAAGTTCAACAAATCAAATTTCTACACCAAACTCATTACATAAACATTCTTACAGTTTATATACTTATTAAAAAATAATAGCACACTCCAGCCTTCGAAATTTGAGTGCAAGTTCTAAGAAGTTTTATTTTTTCATTTAATAAAGACCCTAAACTCATTTAAATGAAGAGAACAAACTCAACACATTAACACAAACACATTAACAAATTTAATAAACACACACATAGCATTGTATAAATTTATAAATGTGTTAGTAGCAACTTTAAACCATCATAACTCTAAAAAAATATTCCAGACGATGAAAATCTGTAACTCTGGGTAACAGCCAAATAGAAATACATTTCAAATTATAAATTTTTTGTCAAAATCGGGGTAAAACTGTGAAACTTGCATCTGTAACAAGAAATCGCCGAGCCTATAAATATTATAGATAACATTGTTTAGAAGTAAATAAAAATGAATTGTATTCATAACGATATTAAATTGCACCATTAAAAAATCAATTTCAAGATTTGGCTTAATATTTTTTTTAAAATAAATATAGTTTAAGGTTTGCCCAAAAAATTACTTTTAGTTATTTTTCTTAAAGAAAAGTTTTTCATTAAAAAAAAATTGTTTTTTTCAAAATATTTCTTAATTGCAGAAAAGCTATCCTCATTTTTTAATATTTTGAAATTCAAATAAAATTTTTTTAAGTGAAATTAAAAAATTTTTATTTGAAAATTTTTTTTAAGTGAAATTAAAAAATTTTTATTTGAAATTAGAGAAATTTAAATCTTTTACTAAACAAAACAAAGTTATCAGTTAAAAGTTCAATTTACAGTTCAAAAAGATCTATGAAAGTTGGAAAATTTCAATTGAAATTTACAAAACGACATCTAATATTCAGAAAACTTCATTTGAAATTCAATAGTTTACGTAGAAACTTACATTTAAAATTTCTGAATTATATGGAATTTTCTCAATTTCAAATGGAACTTTCTGAAATTTAAATTGCATTTTTAACTGATGATTTTGCTATTTTTAGTAAAAGATTTTAGTGACTGATCTTAAATGGCAGCTTCTACATTTCAAATAAAAACTTTTTAATTTTAAATGATAACTTAAATTAAAATTAAATGATAATTTTATTATTTTTTATAAAAATAAAAATTCTTATTTTCGATCTTTATCAATTTAATGATTGAGTTTGAAATTGTTCAGGCTCAAGATCAAATGTTTTTACTTAAAAAAAAAAAAAAGCAAAAGCATTAGCACATTTGTTTCAAAAATTGATCTATATATATTCTGCATGACAGGTTATACAGCTGTTTCGGGAAGAGTCACCAACCCTCATCAGTAACCAAAAGCAGTAGATAGTTTGTTTGGTAAAAAGTTAAATTCATATATATTTGCTGAAAACAACGAAATGAGAATTCAAGCAAAAGTTACACTATTTAAGCCTCTTCCAATATAACAAACTAAAAATAGAAACACTTTGAAACAAAAATGATTGTATACGAGCACACATTGCATACTACAATATACATGTTTGTTTTTGTCTTGAAAAAACAAGTTTAGCAAAAACAAATTGCTTTTCTTGTTTTTTCAAGCCAAAAACAAACATGTATATTGTAGTATGCAATGTGTGCTCGTATACAATCATTTTTGTTTCAAAGTGTTTCTATTTTTAGTTTGTTATATTGGAAGAGGCTTAAATAGTATAAATTTTGCTTGAATTCTCATTTGGTTGTTTTCAGCAAATATATATGAATTTAACTTTTTACCAAACAAACTATCTACTGCTTTTGGTTACTGATGAGGGTTGGTGACTCTTCCCGAAACAGCTGTACAACCTGTCATGCAGAATATACATAGATCAATTTTTGAAACAAATGTGCTAATGCTTTTGCTTTTTTTTTTTTTTTTTAAGTAAAAACATTTGATCTTGAGCCTGAACAATTTCAAACTCAATCATTAAATGATAATTCAAATTAAAATCATGAATTTCAGTTCATATTTTCTCAGTTACAGTTGGGAATGGTGTTTTATATGCAAGTAATTTCAACAAAATGGGGTTTCTGGTATAAAATGAAGGTCATATGATCGTAAGAATACTGTTTAAATATTTATTTTAAGATTGCCCATGGACGAAAATTTGTTTTAAACAGCATCTGTTGATATTTCTTGTTTGTGATAAATATTCATCATGGCTGAGCCATGTTTTAACTCTCCGCAAAGTTGAGAAAGATCTTTCAGCTGTTGAGTTGCTTACTGGCAATGAAATAAAAATTTGAAATATTTTTCGGAGTGTAGGATATATATCTTCGTCACAGTGAGATAATGCATCTATGCTTTCATCTGGAACTTCTGTTGAAACTTTCCATTTGAGCTGCCAGTGAATAATTTCAGATTCCAGATTCGCAAGTAGAACTTCTTTTTTAGGTTGTTGCAGTCCACCAAAGTCCTCCAATACTTGTGAAATTATCATCCACAATTCAGAATACGATAGTTTTGTGATATTTTTTGGCAAAAGCTTAGATATGCTAAAAACATTTAAGCATTCTTCCATAAAACGAGACTTAAGATCTTCCGAAATAGATGTTAAAAAAGGAATAAAAAAATAATAAAACACAATACGAAAGTATTCCTCACAATCCTCTACTGGGTGGTTTCTTTCCAATTTAGTTTTTTCGACTAAAATGTCTAGGTTATCACATATTATTTTCGCTCTGTTAAAAATAAATTTAAAGCTTTCTTCTGCTTCGCTTCTTTTTTATTGAAGGCTCATTAAAAGAGTTTTTATTATGTCTGACCCCTTGCATAAGAGCTGCGCTCATGAGTTGTGTGAGGGCAAGAATATCACTAAGAATATACAATCCGCATATAAAATCCAATGAGCTTCGTGTCTCTGTCCTTCCAATGAGATATTTTCTCCAGTGCCTCCAATATATTTTTAATATTAGTTGCAAATTGTAATATTGTGTCAATATTGCAAAAATTTGCTCTAAAAGACGTTAAATTTGAATTGGTTGTGGAATTTTGATGGTATACTTATATAAAAATAAATATAAAATTAAGTTTGTTCTCTCGAAACTAATATAAATATATTTTTACTTAGTTTTTCATGTTGTACTCCTTACGATTTTTGTAAAAAGGTGTTTGGGGGGAAGGAAATCCCCCCCCCCCGTAGATCCGCGCTTGGTATATGTGAATGTCAAGATGGACCGATTCTTCGGCCCTAAGCAGCATCTGTGTAAATAGATGTTAAAATGTTCTATGTGAAAATTTAAAGCCGATCGAAATATATCTTCGGGGTCCCTGCAGGCATTAGACCTTTTATAAAATGGCAGAATTTATATTAGTTTTAAAAACTTAGAATTTTATTAAACCTCTTCTTTCGTCAACAGAATGTGATACACCACACTGATTTGAGTAAAGCTTTTGATATGGTGGACCATAATATTTTACTTCTCAAACTAAAACTCATTGGCATGGATGAATCTAATATTTTGTGGATTGAATCGTATCTTACATTTAGAATTTAAAGAGTCATGTTTCTGTCCGCCATTCCTCGAGGCAGTCATTTGGGCCTGTTATTGTTTTTACTATTCGTATAGGATCTACCAACTGCAATTTCGAATTGCAACATATGCAGATGTTGTTATTTTACAGTTTCAATGACATAAATTGTCATATTACACTTCAATGTGAGGCTTGATTTATTAGTTGAACGGTGTAATAATAACTTAATGGAACTGAATCTTAAGACATATAAACAAGGTTCAGAAAATGCACACCTGAAACACACAATGTTGTGTTCTAAAGCAGCCAACACATATCTTTATTTTCATATCAATTATGTGCGTTTCTAAATTTTCTACGGTGCCCAACACAATCATGACAGTGTTCGTTTTAATATTTCGTTATTTACACGAACATTTTTGTATCACGTATTTTTTGTTTCGATCACACATAAACCACACATATAAGAGTGTTGCATTATTTGAAGTTCGTGTTCTGGTACGTGTACTGAAAAAAAAAACAGAACATGTACAATAAACAGGTTCGAGTTCAGTTATATTTTAAGTCGTGTTCTGGCTCGTGTACTAAGAAAAAACAGAACATGTACAATAAACAGGTTCGAGTTCAGTTATATTTTAAGTCATGTTCTGGCTCGTGTAGTAAGAAAAAATAGAACATGTACAATAAACAGGTTCGAGTTCAGTTATATTTTAAGTCATGTTCTGGCTCGTGTACTAAGAAAAAATAGAACATGTACAATAAACAGGTTCGAGTACAGTTATATTTTAAATTCGTGTTCCGGCTCGTGTACTGCGAAAAATTGAAACATCAATTCGCGATCTGATGCACCCCGATAAAAACGACAATTGTTTCAACCAAATTTATTAAAATTTTATTGACCCTTTTTTATGACTTACGTTGCAAATTGTTTACAATTGTCAAATATTTTAAAATTTTATTGGCCATTTTTTTGTGATTTACGTTGAAATTATTTACAATTGTTTTTATTGACTGGTTTTTATTTTCATAAAAGATGGTAATAAAATACTTAAGACACAAAAACTGCATTCTGCACTTAAATCTTTCTGGCAAGTTTCAATCAGACATGTAAATTTTTTCGTTTCGCTATTAAAAGTTGCATATTTTTTATAACAAACTTATTCCTGTTATTGCTTTCCAATTTTTTTGAATTTTCACAAAATATTTGCAATTTACACAATAACACAGTACACTTATAGATCACGATCTAATGAAAACTGAACCACTTTTAATGAATAAATGACACACGCACTCGCTATTTATTGCAAAATCAATTGCGTGAAATTGTAACACTTGCAAGCAATTGTAACGTAAGTCATAAAAAAGGGACAATAAAATATGAAAATATTTTTTTTGGGTTTTTTTTTATTGACACTCATTTTGTTTTTACGCAAAAAATCCCAAAAAATCATTGAGATAAGGATTGTGCATTGACAACAATTGGTTCGCAAATTAAGGGTGGATGATTGTGTTTTTTATGATGCAAAATTTGTTTGTGTCTAAAGTTATTTGTTACCAAAAAAAAAAATGTTCGCAAAAGATCCTGGGTTTTTCGTCTATGACACTAATTGGTTGCGAAAATAGGGGTGGGTAATGTAAAAAAACCTAACAACGAACAAGTGCAGCTTTTATGATGCTAAATAGTTTTTGTGTCTTAAGTATTTTATTACCATCTTTTATTAAAAACCAATCAATAAAAACAATTGTAAATAATTTCAACGTAAATCACGAAAAAATGGGCAATAAAATTTTAAAATATTTGACAATTGTAAACAATTTGCAACGTAAGTCATAAAAAAGGGTCAATAAAATTTTAATAAATTTGGTTGAAACAATTGTTGTCGTTTTTATCGGGGTGTATCAGATCGCGAATTGATATTTCAATTTTTCGCAGTACACCAGCCAGAACACGAATTTAAATTATAACTGAACTCGAACCTGTTTATTGTACATGTGCTATTTTTTCTTAATACACGAGCCAGAACACGACTTAAAATATAACTGAACTCGAACCTGTTTATTGTACATGTTCTGTTTTTTTTTCAGTACACGTACCAGAACACGAACTTCAAATAAAGCAACACTCTTATATGGGTGGTTTATGTGTGATCGAAACAAAAAATACGTGATACAAAAATGTTCGTGTAAATAACGAAATATTAAAACGAACACAGTCATGATTGTGTTGGGCACCGAAGAAAATTTAAAAACAAACTAATTGATATAAAAATAAAAATATGTGTGTGTTGGCCTAAGTTATGTTTGTTTACATATATGTACGAGTTTTTTATTCAGTGTGTGTTTTTTTCTGAACCCTGTATATAAACATATGGTATTTTACAGACGGAAGTTAATTTCTAACGAATATTGCATTAATCGTATAGTAATGGACAACGCTCTAACATTTCTAGATCTTGGTGTACTTACGAATAGGAAGTTTGACTTCATTGGTCATATTAGTATGATGGTTAATAAGTCAAGATCTACTTTTTGATTCGTTAAAAGATGGGCTAAGGAGTTTTCTGATCCATATGTTACTAAACAGCTTTATACAGTACTTGTAAAACCAATTTTGAAATATGCATCAATAATATCGAATCCATATTATCAGGTTCACGCCAATGCAATTGCGTCTGTCCACAAAAAATATTTGCTGTTCTTTGTACGTGAGTTAGGTTGAAGTTATAATGACTTACCATCATATACTAATAGACTAAGGCCTGTCAGACTCCCAACTCTTGAGAGTAGGAGGACCCTTCCAAATGTTGATGTTGACTCGGAGTTTCTTTTATCAAATTTTAATTTTAACATACCTTGTAGATTCACAAAATATTTTAATCTGCTTTATTTGAACTATTTTAGAACTAATTATACTTACTAGTATAGCCCAGCACTCAAAATTCGAGTGCAAATTCTAGGAAATATTATTTTTTCATTCAATTTTTGTCTTCCAATGTTTTCTTAATCTGTATATATATATATAATTTATGAATATTTAAATGAGGCTTAAGGTATGTTAATCAATCTTAGCGTCCCATATATAATTTAAATTACTCGCATTAACAGGGTGTAACGAGTTATTATATATATTTTATTTAATTTAATTTAATATATTTGTAAGACAGATTAAACACAAATTTTCTCATTCTCAGCTTCTCCTCCATATGAGCTATAACTGTGCCAATTTTCACACTCCTCTGTGCCCGCGTATTGCTTAAAGAGGGATCTAAAAATTTACCATCAGGTATTCAAATATAGATTCTTATTCTTTCAGCAGAATTTGTCATGACCATAATGCGTTACAGTGTAACCGAACTATTTTTCTTAAATTCTAAATAGCGGTTTCATCGAGTTTAATAGAAAAACTCGTTTTCGGTCATTTTTATTTAAAAATATCATAAAATTCAAAGCTGGCTTTGGCAAATATTGAGCTAACGTTCTCGCATTTATCCCAAGTTTTAGGAGCGGAAGTTCTACACATTTGGCTATTACATTTTTAGCATCGCATCTAAAAATTCAACAGTACTTGTCTCTTATTAGCTTGGGGTAATATGTGACCCCAATTCCAAAAGGGTTAATGGTGTCATATTATTTTTTTCCGAAAGCCTAGGCTACTAAGATAAAATATATTATGTAGAAGTAGAAAAGTGATAAATTTTTGATACAAAGTATTTAAAAAGAGTACATTTACAGAATATTTTAGAAAAATCCCATTTTTCTTGAAATCCGCTAAAATAAAATCCTTGCAAAAAAATTTTTGGCATAGGGATTTACCTAAAAATTCACACAGTTAATCTTAATTTCTGTATCTAATAAAACCTTAAAGAACCAGATCCATTTTTTAAAATTTTGTTTAAGAAAATTTTTCAAAATTTAAAAAAGGAGTTTTCAAAATTTTATCAAAAAAATTTTCCATTTTCGGTCTCAATCTGATTACTTATAAATATAGACACAGAAAAAAAATTATGGCTTTAATCAATTTCTCAAAGTTGGAAGAAATGCTATGAAATTTCCTGACCTATTTTTTTTTTTTTGGCACAAAAGTGGTCTATGGCATTTGCTATTTTTTTTGGCGAATTTTTATTGGATTTTGAATTTTTATAACTTTTTGAATAGATAATGAATTATCCCGATTCTTACAACAACTTGTCGGAAAAATTAAGCCATAGAACGAAATTTTCGTAAAATCTGAAAAAGAGTCATATTTTCGCCAAATAAACGCATTTGAAATTTTCAATCGCGTTGAGCCAACTCTAAATGTTTTTTGATTGGCCCTGTTCAAATATGAACATGGGTTCTATTATTAGCCTGCGTTTCACACAACGTGATAGTTTTATGTATATTGTTTAATGATTAAAAAAACCCTAAATTTTAATGATCACATATGTATTATCTTAGGATAGTTTATTATCTGTTTTTCCATAATAATAAAACACATGTGAGAAACTGATGTTATCATTAGAAAGGTTTAGGATTACATACATATATATTACCTAAGGATAGTTTATTATCTGTTTTTCCATAATAATAAAACACATGTGTGAAACTGATGTTATCACTAGAAAGACCAGCTTGTGTGAGGCGCAGGTATAAATGTTAGTTCTAGATAAGTTTTAAGATTTTTACATTTAGCTCTTAAGGATTTTAATTTTAATAAAATATTCAGTATCTTACAAATATTCAAAACGTGCGTATTGTTTAATTCGTCTAAATAATATTCATATTGTGGTCCTTCGAAAAGTGAGTGAATCGGTATCGGGTATTAAGACATATTTTGAAAATTTAAATTCAGTGAAATAAAAATATATCCTTGATTCAATTTAAAAAAGAAGATAACGAAGTAAAAATATATCAGCAATAATGGTCAGAAAGGAAAAGGCTATGGAACAATTGAAAAATTTGGCAGAGAAAATATGTAGCCTCCGACCAAAAATAGATGTCCCAGAGATGCGCAAAGTGAAGATGGAATCATATAGTGCTCAGTTAGAGGAGGCGTGGAACACATATAAATTCGTCCACGCAAGTATACTACAAGAATATGCAGAGGACGGGGAATTGGAGTCCCTGTACGCTACAACTGAAAAGCAGTATAGTATGCTAAGCGCACTAATTGATACCTTCCGGGATGCGGCGAAGTCACAAGGGGCATCGCATATTGAAAGCTCTAAAATAGAGCAAAAGGAAGAAGATAAGGAACGCGGAGAAAATCTGCAACGCTCTAAAGGGGAGCAAAATCCTAGTGCAGAAGATAGCACAACTACAGTTGAAAGAAAAAAGACGCGGTTTTATCAGCTTACAAATGAGTTGGAGGCAAAATTAGAGCAGCTAAGTGGAACATTAAGTTCTTTGTCCGGAAGTGTGATACAAGCAAGAAGAAACTTTATTGAAAGAAAATTTAACGCTATACAAAAAATAATGGATGATTTGGATTCTGACCCATTATATGATCTAATTGTAGATGATTTCGATATCATAGAAAATGAATACGAAGCTATGATAGAGAAAATGGCAAACAGATCGGATGAATTAAAAGAAAATACAAAGGAATCCAATACAAAATTGGAAGATGTAAAAATTCCACATTTTAATGGCAATATAAGTGATTGGCCAGCATTCCACGATCTATTTCGGCAATTAGTGGATGCAAAAAAATCTCTACCTAACGTAGAGAAATTATACAGGTTGAAAAGTATTGTTCATGGCGAAGCTGGTAGGATGATACAACATCTAAAAATAACAGATGATAATTATGAAGCAGCGTGGACAATTCTGAAGCAGCGTTATGAGAACAAAAGGTTGTTATTTACAAATCTGGCTGACAAACTACTGGACCAACCAAGTATTAACACACAAGGCGCAACTGGTATCAAACAGCTTTTGGATACTACAACAGAATGTCTTCAAGCACTAAAAGCGATGGGTATTTCACTAAAAGATGCTGATCCCTTCATTGCTAGAATAGTAATAAGAAAACTTGATAGAGAAGGATTAGTGTGGTATGAGCAAAGTGTACAAAGAACTAAAGAAATCCAGAATCTGCAAGATGTTATGAATTTTTTGGAACAACAATATTTGGCTCAACAGGCACTGAAATGTAAGAGAAATAGTGGTCCAATTAAGGTTCCAATGAAATATAGCAACACGTTCCAAACATCAGAAGTAAGTTGTCGATACTGCTCGCTAACTGGTCATTATGTAGAAGATTGTAAAAAATTTATAGACCAGCCCCTATTGTCCAGAAAAAACTGGGTGAAGAAAGAAAATCTTTGTGAAATATGTATGTCTCACAAATCATATAAGAAATGCTTCAAATATAAATCCAGCTGCAATAAGTGTGGAAGAAAACATCACACTCTGTTACATTATGCAGAATTTGAAAAAAAGAAGCCTGAACAGCAGCAAATAAACCAAAAGACAGCAAATTATGTTACGAAAGAATACTCATCAGTAACATTGTTAGCAACAGCACAAGTAATAATTAAATCTGGCTTAGGAGAACCAATAATACTAAGGGCTTTAATTGATCAAGGCTCACAGAGGACATCAATTTCAGAAGAAGCGGCTCAAATATTGCAGCTTCCAAAACATAAGGTAAAAACAGAGCTAGTTGGGTTAGGAAATACTGTAGTTGGCGTCTCAAAAGCAACAATAGATGTATCAATTCAACCAAGGTTCAATAGTAATGCTGTTCATCACACAAATGCCTTAGTATTGAAAGACTTAGCATCAGCTCAACCTGAAAAAAAGTTTAAGGAAGAGAGAGAAGAATGGAGAAACTATTGTTTGGCTGATCCCAGTTTCAACAGATCCGACAGAATTGATGTAGTAATTGGCGCAGATTTGTTCAACGAAATAATCCAGCCTGGTATAGTAAAGCGGGGTAGAATAGTTGCTCAAGAAACAACACTGGGTTGGATCCTGTCAGGTGTACTTAATTTTCCAGTATCTTCAAATAAGGTGATGATAGCTACTACAAAAGGAATTGAGCGCTTTTGGGAGATAGAAGAAATTTCTGGGGAAACAGAAGCCAATGAAACAAACGATGGTTGTGAAACCCTTTTTCAAACAACAACACGCTTGGACGAAAACAATAGATTGGTCGTCAGGCTACCTTTCAAAGATGATCGAGTACTTGGAGATTCTAGGAAAATGGCGGCAGCTCGCTTGCTAAGTTTGGAGAAGAAATTAAAGTTGAACACGAATCTGAAATCCGAGTATCATAAGTTCATGCGAGATTACCTGAAGATGGGCCATATGGAGAAGGTTAAACAACAGAATGCTGGTAACTATTATATGCCTCATCAAGCAGTCGTAAGAAATGATAACTCCACAACAAAATTAAGAGTGGTGTTTGATGCTTCGGCAAAATCGGGCAACGGTCATAGTCTCAATGATATTCTACACACGGGGCCGAAGTTACAACATGACATCTTTGAAATATTGGTTAACTGGAGGTTGTGGAAGTATGTGATTACAGCCGATGTCGAGAAAATGTTCCGTCAAGTGATGGTAGCTGAAGATGATCAACCGTATCAAATGATATTATGGCGAAGTGATGTTAAAAAACCTATAGAAGAATATAAGCTCAAAACCGTTACATATGGAACAGCTTGTGCACCATTTTTGGCAAAAAGATCTTTGCTCGAAATTGCAAATGAATGCCAAAAAACAAATCCTAGAGTACACAGAATCATAAAAAACAACTTTTATATGGATGACCTGATGGCTGGAGCTGACACCAAGGAAGATTGCAGGGATATCCAAATTGAGGTAAATAATCAACTTCTTAAGTTCGGGTTCGTACTAAGAAAATGGCTTTCAAATGAAAAAGAAATATTGGGGCAAATTACTGATTTAAGCAACAATAAAATTGTCCAGATAAAGGAAGGAGAAGCTATTAAAACCTTGGGAGTGCAATGGGAACCAGAAACTGATAATTTTACATTTTATTTTAAAAATATTGATCAAACGATCTTAACGAAGAGGTTGGCGTTATCTACATTGGCAAAAATATTTGACCCACTTGGATGGCTAGCACCGATAACAACGCTGGCGAAGTTATACATTCAAAAGTTATGGTTACTGGAGTTAGAATGGGATGCCAAGCTCTCTGAGGAACTATGTAAAGAATGGGAAAAGATTCTAAAAAATATATCTAAAATCGGCCAGGTGAAGATCCCTAGATGGCTTTATACAACGGAGAGGTCTAAATGGCAGTTACATGGTTTTGCAGATGCGTCAGGTAAAGCCTATGCAGCGGTAGTATACGCTAAGGTCGGACATAATATAACGTTAATAGCATCAAAAGGTAAGGTGAATCCTATCAAAAACAGGAAAACATTACCCAAGTTAGAACTATGTGCTGCGCATCACCTAGCTAAATTAATAAACAAAATTGTGCGGTTAATTCAACGAGATGTTAAAATATATGCGTGGAGTGACTCAACAATTGCTTTGGCATGGGTTAACAACAAAGAAAGATCGAAAGACAAATTCATTAGAACGAGAGTCAATGAAATACAAAACCTTATTCCGTTAGCAAAGTGGTCCCATGTACGAACTAAGGACAACCCAGCAGATGCCGCATCAAGAGGAATGGTACCAGAAAAACTAGTTGAAAACTATTTGTGGTGGAATGGTCCCACATGGCTAAAAGAAAATGAAGAAAATTGGCCGAAGCAAGTTACAACAGTATTATTTAGTGCAGCAACATATGTCAATGGAGAAACGAACTTCATAGACGAGTTGATCCGAAGGGTGTCCAATTACAGCAAATTAATAAAGGTAATGGCTTATGTTATAAGATTTATTAGCAAGCTAAGAAGATGTAAAACAGCCACTCATTTATCATCTGATGAAATAAATGATGCAAGAACGGTACTTATTCGAAATGTACAACTGCGGCTATTTCCAGAAGAAATTTCATTGCTAAAGAATAATAAAGAGATACCAACAAGAAATAAAATTTGCAGTCTCAATCCGTTTCTAGACGACAACAAAATTCTGCGAGTGGGTGGTAGGTTGCTCAACTCAGGTCTAACATATAGCAGGAAGCATCCAATATTATTGGCAACCTGTCAATTTACAGAGCTGATGATAAATTATATTCATATTACCACGTTACATGGTGGGGTACAAATAATGGAGTCAACTATAAGAAAATCGTTTTGGGTCGTCGGTGCAAAGAATAGCATAAAGAAGTGCATACGAAGCTGTGTAAGGTGCCAAAGATATCAACACAAGACTATGGTCCAAATAATGGGACAATTGCCGGAAAGTAGAGTTGGAATTGCTCATCCCTTTATGAAAACTGGAGTAGACTATGCCGGTCCAATTCAAATGCGAGTATCGAGAGGAAGAGGCCAAAAATCTTATAAAGGTTATATTGCAGTGTTTGTCTGCATGGTAACGAAAGCTGTTCATCTAGAACCTGTAAGTGAACTATCAACAGAGGCATTTATGGCAGCACTAAGAAGATTTTTTGCAAGAAGGGGGAAAAGTTCACATATTTACTCTGATAATGGAACCAATTTTATCGGGGCGGCCAGAAGAATTGATAAAGAATACGCAGATGCTTTAAAAAACAACTCAGAAGTAGCGGCAGTATTAGCATGTGAAAATATAACTTGGCACTTTATTCCCCCGGGAGCTCCTCACTTCGGAGGAATTTGGGAGGCTGCAGTGAAATCGGTGAAGCATCATTTGCGGCGAGTTGTAGGTGAAGCAAAATTAACATTTGAAGAGATGGCGACGTTATTATCGCAGGTGGAAAGTGTCTTAAATTCACGGCCATTATGTGAACTGAAAGGAAACGTAGAAGATATAGATGTATTGACACCAGGTCATTTTCTTGTTGGAAGACCATTGCTCGATATGCCAGAAAGAGGAAATGAGCTTAAAAGAGTGAGTTCACTAAATAGGTGGAAACTTTTACAAAAAATGAAGCGAGATTTCTGGAACCAGTGGAAAGATGAGTACTTAAGTACTTTACAGCAAAGGAGAAAATGGAAGCACCCTCTACCCAATATCAAAATAGATGACTTGGTGCTAATAAAAGATGAAAACGCTTCTCCAGCAAGGTGGCCTTTAGGCAGGGTTATTGAGACTCATCCTGGTACTGATGGCAAGGTACGTGTAGTAACAATGAAAGTTCAACAAGGGGTTCTCAAGAGACCAATAGCCAAGATTTGTCCACTGGGAACGATGATAGATACTGACGAGGAGGTGCAGCGCTCTAATGCATACTACACCAAAACGAATATAATGGAGAGCAACAATTTCAACATATCTAAAATAATGTTGGTGATGTTAATGCTACTGTTCGGTACAGTGGCGAGTTCTAATCAAACAGGTGGAACCAAAATAACAGCATTTAATGACCAAACAGCAATATATTTGGATAATCTGGGTACGATCGACGTAACTACATCTAGCTGGAATCTAGTGGTTTATTACGACCTAAAACCATACATAACTTCATTCGAACAAGTGGAAAAGTTAACTACCACAAGCAGCCTCATTTGTGGTAAAATTGGAGAATTTGGAGAGCAGTGTCAAAATACATTAAAACGATTGAAAGGCCGAACTGAAGCAGTGGGACAGTCTAACCAACTATTTTTCCTAAATAAAAAGAATCGATTGAAAAGAGGAATCAATACTATTGGCTCAATTTACCACTTGTTATTTGGATTAATGGATAATGACGACCGCGAAAATATGGAGCATAACCTGAAAAATTTGGTAGATAATCAATACAGCCTCAAAGAGTTAGTGGAAAAGCAAACGTCCGTAGTAGATTCTACTTCGAATCTCTTCATTAAATCTTTAGATGAAGTAAACTCAGACTACACCATACTCCAGATAAGAATAGACAATATTACAAAGTTAGTACAAGAAAATATGTTCATTTACAAGGAGTCGATTTGGGATTGCTAGGGAAATAGAAGCTCAACTAGAAGAAGTCGAGCGAACGCAGTCCTACATTATACGGTTACTCATGGATATTAACCATGGGAAACTTAGTCCTGATCTGTTAAAGCCAGCCCAGCTTAGTCAAGAAATGGCTAAAATAAAAGAATGGTTTGCCGGAAAAGTTAAGGTTGCCAGGCGTACAGAAGAATCAACTACCAATAATTTTCAAATTGATGAAGGCGAAAGCGAATATTCTGGAAAATAAATTAATAATTAATACTAACATTCCTTTAATATCTTCCAAAGCATCCAATATTTTCAGAGTGATTCCTATTCCAATTCAACTATTCAACAGTTTGGTGAGGGCGTCTATTGCAAATCCATATTTGGTGTACAGCTATGACAATGACGTATATCATATGATGTCCGAATTGGAGTTTCATCAATGCAAAGAGGTCGGTGATAAGCATTTACTGTGCGAGGGAAACTGGGCCTGGCAAGATGCAAATAATAATTTTTGTGAGATTGCACCATTAAAACCGCATAGAGACGTTAAATGCCGTTACATTGAGGTCAACAGTCAGCACGCATGGGTAAACTTAAGCAACAAGCAAAGGGATAATCTCATTGGCAACAGGTTGCTCTGGGAGAGTAGGAAAAACTATATTACCAGCTAGCACTGAAACAACTGAAAAGATTGAAGGCAGCTTTGGCACATATCTGACCAACGAAATAATCTATAATGAGACTGAACTAATAAAGCCGCTGGGTTCTATGTTAATGGATCACTCAGCTGAAATTAATTCCCTCAAAGAAGAAATAAAGAAACTGAGAGCAACGGATATTCATCTGAAGGGGCTTAATTTCCATCATGCATCTGGGCACCTCTCATTAATATTAATAATCATATGTATTATTTTATTCATTAGCTTTATATTAAGGAAGGTTATTTTAAGGAATAGAGCTGGTATGATTATAGTTCGCCGGCCGCAGAATGTTCAAATATGAACATGGGTTCTATTATTAGCCTGCGTTTCACACAACGTGATAGTTTTATGTATATTGTTTAATGATTAAAAAAACCCTAAATTTTAATGATCACATATGTATTATCTTAGGATAGTTTATTATCTGTTTTTCCATAATAATAAAACACATGTGAGAAACTGATGTTATCATTAGAAAGGTTTAGGATTACATACATATATATTACCTAAGGATAGTTTATTATCTGTTTTTCCATAATAATAAAACACATGTGTGAAACTGATGTTATCACTAGAAAGACCAGCTTGTGTGAGGCGCAGGTATAAATGTTAGTTCTAGATAAGTTTTAAGATTTTTACATTTAGCTCTTAAGGATTTTAATTTTAATAAAATATTCAGTATCTTACAAATATTCAAAACGTGCGTATTGTTTAATTCGTCTAAATAATATTCACAGGCCCAAAACTTTGTACTTCTCACTTTTATTCTATTTTATAAATGGTTATGTAGCTCAACGGAACTACATAATTTTTATTATGTATTAACTTAATTATCAGTATTGCTTAATGTCCTTGGATAGGTTGCAAATAAAAATGAAATTTAAAAAAAAATTGCCTTAATATCCAAATTAAAGGTCTCGGTCAAATTTGGTTTGTGTATATTTATTACATCCGCTTATCAGTAGTCCAAGAATAAAACTTACAGGAAAATACTAAGTCATAGCCACCATATAAAGCTGTTCCCGACCTTCACTTAAATCTATCACAAAACAAAAATATATATGACCCTACCAAATATGGTCAGGACTGGTCCATTAAACACATGGTATATGGTATGGTATAGTCGGTATAGATCGACTATAATTTTCTTAATTGTCTTATATCTTTTTGAAGAGATCCCACTTTGAGCGGAAGTAAAATTATAAAGAAAAATTATCCATTATTATCAGCCTTATATCTGTGGTCACAAACGATAACCACCTAAGTCGACTTAAGAAAGATTTGAGAAATGTATGCTGTCATATTCTACTAAAAACGCTTTATATTTACGTGAAATCCCCATTTCTCTAACATTTTTTAATAAAAAGTTATTAATGAAAATATACTGACCTAAGTCGTAATGAAGCCGCATTACATTTATATAAAAAGTAATTTTTGTCGAAAGCATGGTATTCGACGATTTGGGTTATCTTTGCTATCATATTCTACTAAAAACGCTTTATATTTACGTGAAATCCCCATATCCCTAACACTTTTTATTAAAAAGTTGTTAATGAAAACATATTGACCTAAGTCGTAACAAAGCCCCATTACATTTATATAAACAGTTATTTTTCTCGAAGGAATGATTTTCGCCGATTTGAGTTGTGTATACTTTCATATTCTGGTAAAAATCTTTATATTTACGTGAAATCCCCATTTCTCTAACACTGCTTTTTAAAAAGATATTGATACAAATATTCTGACCTTAGTCGTAATGAAGCCCCATTACATTTATATAAAAAGCTATTTTTCTCAAAAGCATGATTTTCGAGTTAGGCGGTTATTGCTTGTGACCACAGATATATATTTTAGCAAGAATAACAAATAATTTTAAAAATAATAATAATAATAAAAAAAAACAAGTAAGAAAATTATAGTCGGTCTAGACCGACTATACGATACCCTATACCATGCGTTTAGAAACCCTATCTCTTAGGCCCAATTAACTGGACATAGAAAATAAGCAAAAACCAAATTTGAGTGGGTTATTTTATTAATTTTTTCGGCTGCAGATATGAAAAAGTTCATATCGGATGCTATATCTATATAGGGACTAGGTCCAAAAATGGACCGATCCTGAACATGTTTGGTAAAGTCTCTTGTATTTTGCAAAAATATATACAAACAAAATTTGAGAAGAATCAGTGCAATATTTTTGTTTTTTTAATAGATTTAAGTGAAGATCGGGAAGCAGCTCTATATGGGGTCAAAGGGATCATTTTTGGACTACTCGTTAGTGGATGTAATGAACGCATACAAACCCAATTTGAGTAAGATCTATATGACAATTTGGATCTTATGGCAATTTATGTCGATTTCATATGGGTAATTTGTATGGGGGCTAGGTCTGAACATGGACCGATTCTCACCAATTTCAATAGCGTTCATCCCATGGCCGATAAAAGCTTATATACCAAATTTCATCAAAATATATTCATATTTGCGACCTGCAGTTTGATTACAAGCTTTACATGGACACACAGACGGACGGACGGACGGACGGACGGACGGACATTGTTAAATCAACTCAGAAAGTGATTCTGATTCGATCGGTATAATTAAAGATGGGTCTAGGTCAAATATTTTTGGTTGTTACAAACAGCAGCACAAAGTCATTATACCCAAACCACATAGTGGTATAGGGTATAAAAACCTATACAAAACTGTGATTCATAACCTTACTATAATGTTAAGTGTTTTTGTATTTGTGCATATTGTGAAGATGACATCTACAGACTCCACTCTAAAACACTATTACATACATGGGACTTTTTCAATTGTAATGAAATATCATAATGTCACAAATAAAAACAAAAGCATCATTACCTTTTCAGGCTAACGAAAAATTTATGTGAAAAAAAAAAATATTTTTTCCCAATTGTATTGCTCAAGATAATTTCATTGGCATTGACATCAACTTAAACAACTGAATTCCTTAATGAATTATAACCAATTCTGAATTATTAACAACACCCATATGATATGTGCTAAAATGCAAAATTCATTTACACTAAAAAACACACACACACACGCACACACACTCATAAACACATTAAACTATGAAGATGCCATTCAGTGCTCATTTTTATTGTGTAGCAACACTTGTATGACGATGGTTATGATGATGATGTTTATGATGATGATGATGGCGATGCCAACAACAGCTAGCAGTACCACATCCGGTTTCCGTAAAACTAACAAATCCAACATCAAAACTGTGAGATAAACAACAACAACCTTAAAACAATAACAACACAACAGAACTAAAATAAGAATACCAAATAAAAAAAGATGAAGCTTAACAAACCACACGACATCATAATTCACACAGTCTATGGTAAGTCTACATACGAACACACACACACACACACACACACACACACACACACACACACATTCATAACTGCTACATTTATAAGTAATATGGCATATGTGTATAAACACATACATAAATGGGTATTAAGTTTGGTGAGAGTCAAAGAGAAAGTAAGCTAGCGCTGGTATACGAGTAAGTAGTGATGATAAAACATTTTGTTGCTATGTTTGTTATTTTGTTCTTGTTTGTACTTTGGCTGAGAAATATATATTGTTGTTATAGCAGCATCATCATATTATTCTAATACCCTTTACCTATTATCCAGCTTAATATGACGCTGTTTGGTGATGATATTATAAAGTGTTGTAAACCAGGAAAATGTTGTTTGAGCATTAGAGTTTGATCTGATTACTTATAACACATTTTCACTTCAAGAAATAAAGTAGCAACTTTCGAAAGCTAAACTAAATAAGGCATTAGGTGAAGACCGAATTCCATATGAATTTTTCATGTACGCTATTAATGATTATTTGGAATATTTGGCGAATGCCTATAAAAGGTCATGGTTGTTATGAAGCTTTTATAAAAAGCATTGTGTTCCCTAGTTATACAAAAAGGTGATGCAAACAAACCCGGAAACTATAGAGGGGTATCTCTTGTGAATTTTGTTGAAAAAATAATGATGGAAATAATACATCAGAGAATAGTTGAAAAAGAACTTTTTTAAGAAAAGGTACTTTTTTATAAAATGTACTTCTTATAACATCCACACCTCAGTGGCAGAGGGTATATATAGGTTTGTCATTCCGTTTGTAACGCATCGAAGTAAATTGCTGAGACCCCAAAAAAATATTTTTTCTTGGTCCTTATAACAAGGGAAGTTGATTTACCGATGACCGTCTGTCCGTCTGTCCGTCTGTCTGTGGAAATCACGATCACGCCGTCAATATCTAAGCTAGACCGTTCGTTTTTATATAAAATCGTTTATTAACATCCCAAAGGATCTGCTGTTTAAAATCGTCAAAATCGGTCAAAGGGTTCACGAGCTATGAATGAAACTTTGAAAAAACTCTTAAGAAAATAAAATTTTTCAGTGTGTTTGTTGTTTTTCTTAAAATATGTTGTATATGTTGTAATTCTTCGTATTGTTGAAGTCATTACAGTTGTGTGTATATTAATACTGCACGTGTCACATTGGCCTAAGCAAGTTTTAGCACATATATTTTTACCATTAAAATTAAATATTAAAAATTAAAAATTAAAAAAAAATAAAATATGGAAAATGAAAAATTAAAAATGAAAAATGAAAAATGGAAAATGAAAAATGAAAATTGAAAAATGAAAAATGAAAATTGAAAAATTAAAAACGAAAAATGGAAAATGAAAAATTAAAAATGGAAGATGAAAATGAAAAATCAATAATGGAAAACGAAAAGTGGAAAATGAAAAATTAAAAATTAAAAATGGAAAATGAAAAATGAAAGATTAAAAATGGAAAATGAGAAATGGAAAATGGAACATGAAAAATGAAAAATGAAAATTGAAAAATGGAAAATGGAAAATGAAAAATTAAAATTGAAAAATGAGAAATGGAAAATGGAACATGAAAAATGAAAAATGAAAATTGAAAAATGGAAAATGGAAAATGAAAAATTAAAATTGAAAAATGGAATATGAAAAATCGAAAATGAAAAATGGAAAACGGAAAACGAAAAATTAAAAATGGAAAATGGAAAATTAAAAATGAAAAATGAAGAATGGAAAATGGAAAATGGAAAATGAAATATAAAAAATGGAAAATGAAAAATTTAAAATTAAAAATGGCAAATGGAAAATGAAAAATTAAAAATTAAAAATGGAAAATGAAAGAAAAATGGAAAACGGAAAATGAAAAATGAAAAATGAAAAATTAAAAATGAAAAATTAAAAATGGAAAATGGAAAATGAAAAACGAAAAATGAAAAATGAAAAATGCAAAATGAAAAATGAAAATAGAAAAATGAAAAATGGAAAATGGCAAATGGAAAATTAAAAATGGAAAATTAAAAATGGAAAATGAAAGAAAAATGGAAAACGGAAAACGGAAAATGAAAAATGAAAAATGAGAATTGAAAAATGGAAAATGGAAAATGAAAAATTAAAATTGAAAAATGAGAAATGAAAAATGGAACATGAAAAATTAAAAATGAAAATTGAAAAATGGAAAATGGAAAATGAAAAATTAAAATTGAAAAATGAAAAATGAAAAATGAAAAATCGAAAATGAAAAATGGAAAACGAAAAACGGAAAACGAAAAATTAAAAAGTGAAAATGGAAAATTAAAAATGAAAAATGAAGAATGGAAAATGGAAAATGCAAAATGAAATATGAAAAATGGGAAATGAAAAATTTAAAATTAAAAATGGCAAATGGAAAATGAAAAATGAAAGAAAAATGGAAAACGGAAAATGAAAAATGAAAAATGAAAAATTAAAAATGAAAAATGGAAAATGAAAAATGAAAGAAAAATGGAAAACGGAAAATGAAAAAAGAAAAATGAAAATAGAAAAATGAAAAATGGAAAATGAAATATGAGAAATCGAAAATGGAAAATGGAAAATGAAAAGTGGAAAATGGAAAATGAAAAATGGAAAGTGAGAAATTAAAAATGAAAAACGAAAGATGAAAATTGAAAAGTGAAAAATGGAAAATGATAAAAAAAAAAGAAAATTGAAAATGAAAAAGGTGGAGGGTATCAAAGATTTGGCCCAACCGAACTTAACACTCTTACTTATTTAATATAGATAGTTGTAGATTTAATAAAATTTAATTTTTGAATGATAAATATATTAAAAACAAACTAGCAGATTCCAGCGCTCGAAATTTGAGTGCAATTTCAAGGCAGCTTTATTCTTCAACTTAGCCAATTCACAAACCAACACTGGTTTATTATTATTTGAAATAAAGATAACAAACTCATTAACAAATACTTTAACAAATTTAATAAACACACACATAGCATATGTTTAATTTTATGTATTTGTTAGTTGCAACTTTAAATGTAATTTACTTAAAATAAAGAAAAAAATTAAAAATCTGTAAATATTGTGAACAGCTAAAAAGAAATACCTTTTAAATAATATACTCTTAGTCAAAATCGGGATAAAATGGTAGAACAAAACATCGGTAACAAGGTATTATAGATATATACTAATATACATTTAAAGCTGAACTACGCAAAAGCATACAATTATATATCGATCCATTTTATTGGAAATGTATGGATTCGAATAAGTAATAATATCAAAAATTCATTATATAGGCATTTTAATGAAAATATGTAAAAATGTGCATTTATGAACCTAAAAAGTAAGCAACGGCAATGTAATGCCAATTTATTCATTTGTATAGGTTTTTAAGAAAAAAGTTCAAGCAAAAATATGCAATTACAAATCAATGCTTTATGCTTTATTCATTAAACCAAGAAAAAAACATTTAAAGAAAAAATACGCAACCAAAAATCGATGAAATTTTTCATTTTTGCAAATTTCTGGATTCGAAAAAGTGCAATAAATTAGCATTTTGATATAAAAAAAAAATTAATAAGCAAGCATTCAAAAATTATTCATTTGCATAGTTTTAAGAAAAAAGTTCAAATACTGAGCACATTGATATAAATATGCAAAAGCGTGCTTTTACAGCAAAAAAAAATATGAAAAGCAGGTGCAACTATAAATCGATGCAATCTTATTGCGCATATATTCATTGAAATAGTTGTTTATGGAAAAAGTTAAATAAATAAATAATTTTGATGAAAGAACCAAAAAAAAAACATGCACTTAAACCAAAAAAAAAATTCAACAAAATTTTACGTAATTTATTGTTGTTTTTGGATTCGATTGCATATTTATTAAAATATGTCATATATAAGTTTTGATAAAAATATGCAAAATCAAGCATTTAAAGCAAAAACTATGCAAAAATATGCAACTAATAATCGATGACATTTTATTCTAAATGTATACATTTTCCTAAATATTTATGAAAATCTTCAATAACTAAGCGTCTTAATGTAAATATGTTTAATATTAATATAATACATATGGTATTATTAAAACAAAAATTTTGAAAAAAATATCCAATGGCAAATCGAAACCGATAGCCTCAGCTGTTAGTGTTTTATTTCTTAGTTATAATTTTAATTATAATTAAAATATTGTAAATAAAATAAATAAAATAAAAAATAAAAATCATTAACAAACTTATTAAAAAATTTAATAAAACACACATAGCATACGTATAATTTTATATATGTATGTATAAGTAGCAATTTTAAGTGCAATTTACTCAAAACAAAGGAAAGAATTTTAAAATCAGTAAATCTGCAAAACGTTTAAAAAAAATACCTTTCAAATAATGTACGTTTGGTGAAAATCGGGATAAAACGGTAGAACAAAACATCGGTCACAAGAAACTGCCTAACCTAATACTATTATAGCTAGACAAAACAAAACTAAAAATTCAAATAAATATTGTTTTAACAGAAAAAATTGAAACCGGGTTACAATTACTTTTTTAAGAAGAGGTACTTTTTTAAGATAAGGTACTTATTTAATAAAAAGTACTGCTTTAGTAAAAGATACTTTTTTAATAAAAGATACTTTTTACTAAAAAGTATTTTTTTTATAAAAGGTAGATACTATTTTAGTAAATTATACTTCCTTAATAAAAGATACTTTCTTCAGAAAAGAATAAGAGTAAGTACATTTAGAAAAACGGTGCTTTTTTAAGAAAAGCTGCCGTTTTTAAAAGGTACTTTTTTTTAAGAAAATATGATTTTTTAAGAAAAGTTACTTTTTGGGAATAGGCGGCACCTCTTTGAATAGTTATCTGTTTAAGAAAATAAAAACATTGCTTTAAGAAAAGTGACTTTTTTGGAGAAAGCTCTTGTGAAAAGTTCTTTTTGAATAAAATTTACTTTTTTAACAAAATATAGCTCTTTACAAATATACAGTTTTTTAAGAAAAGGTGCTTCTTTATGGACAGGTACTATTTTGAAAAGGGGATACTTTTTTAAGATACTTTTTTAAGAAGGACAAAAAATAACTTTTTTTTAAGAAAAATCATTTTCTTTTGGGAGGGTTCTTTTTAGGAAAGGACACTTTTATTAAAAAAAAATACTTTTTAAGAAAATTTTCTTTATTAAGATTATTTTTTCTAAGGGATTACTTTAAAGGAAAATTCCATTATGTAGAAATTAATTTATTTTTTTTTTTTTTTTTGAGAAAATATATGCTGATGATGTAAAAATCTTCCTTAGCTATAACGATTCCTAAGGGCAAGCCTTGCTGCAAAATGATTTGGAAATTTTTTTCGTATGGTGTAACTTAATTTTTTTGGATTTAAATTTAAACAAATTTAAGTACATGCGTTTTTCAAGAAAACAGGGATGTTTGGGTAAATATTCTCTTGGCGGTTATCAGTTGGAGTATGTGAACGTCATTCTTGATCTTGGACAAAAAAAAAACATTTTTGAAGAGATAATTCTTTTAATTAGTTTTTTTCTTCATTTCGAGACCATGTACATATTTTTTGTATATAGAAAAGATAAATTTTTTGTCATGTAAAAGAAATATGTAAAAAAATTTAGACAGCGCTACACAAGAGTAGCTACTTTTGAACAACACGACTTGTTTCAGCATCAGCATCCTTCCACCTATTATATTAACTCAGGCTTTTTCACCTATTTAGCTGCAACATCAGATTGAATATAATATGGCAATTTTTTTAATACGAGTGTTAATAAGAATAAGCTCAGTTTTTTTACAATTATAACTTTTTCTACATTAGCCACTACAAGTCCTGTAGTGTGAGAAAGGATTTTCCAATTGCCAACAATTCTTCTAGATGGAATTGTAATGGAATTTTGTATACTATAAAAAGTATTTATTGTGTACGTGTACGTACTACGATTTTATATTTTTAATTGAATCAATATTTTCATTCTTTTGAAATTACAAACAAATACATATTGAGTTATAAACAAAAACAGAATGATAATTTTAAGTATATAAAACAAAGTAATTTTTAAGCAAAGTAAATTAAACTAACAATACAAATAAATTTACAAGCATCATTTACCAGTTTATTTTTTAATTACTTTAATTACTTATTTTTAATTACATTACAAACAAGTAAGAAAATTATAGTCGGTCTGGACCGACTATACGATACCATATACCATGCGTTTAGGGATTCTATCTCTCAGACCCAACTAACTGGATATAGAAAATAAGCATAAACCAAATTTGAGTGGGAATGTTATTAATTTTTTTTTGGCTGTAGATATGAAAAAGTTCATATCGGATGCTATATTTTATGGGGACTAAGTCGAAAAATGGACGGCTCGTGACCATATTTGGTAAAATCACTTATATTTTGCAAAAATATATACAAACCAAATTTGAGAAAAAAACTGTGCAATATTTTTGCTTTTCGATAGATTTAAATTAAAATCGGGAAGCAGCTTTATATGGGGGCTATGACAAAAAAATGCCATGTGGGGTTTATCTATAGACTACTGATAAATGGATGTAATAAACACACACAAACCCAATTTGACCGAGATCTATATGATAATTTGGATTTTATGGCAATTTTAGTCGATTTCATAGGGGTCATTTGTTTGGGGACTAGGTCTGAACAAGGACCGAATTTCACCAATTTCATTATATATAGCTTATAAACCAAATTTCATTAAAATATATTCATATTTGCGACCTGTAGCTTGATGGACACACGGGCGGACGGACGGACAGACAGACAGACGGACGGACGGACGGACACCGCTAAATCGACTCAAAAAGTGATTCTGAGTCGATCGGTGTACTAAAAGATGGCTAGGTCAAATATTTTTGGTAGTTACAAACAGCAGCACAAAGTGATTATACCCAAACCACATAGTGGTATAGGGTATAAAAATTTGGGTGCATTACAATAAAAAATCGCGCGATTTTTTATTCCTAATTTTCGCCTACGGCGCACGGTGGCTCATTTGACGAAAACTCGTGCCAAAAATCAATTTTCGAGTTGTTTGGCTGGGCAAAAAGGTTTATAGTTTTTAATTAAGAACTGATTGAAGTATCAAATTCTGAAATGTCATCCATTTTAAGTGTGTAGCTTAGTTTGTACAGCTGGTCAAAGTTGGACTATTTTGAAAAAGGATGAAAAATGGCAAAAAAAATCAATATTAATGCAGAGTTCAACTAGTGTTTGTTCAAAATCGGTTGGAGATAAAGTCATGAATTTTTGTTCTCTTGATTTTAGGAACAATTTCAAAGATATTAAAAAAATATATATGTATTTTTTAGAAAGGCCTAATTTTTATAATTTTTTCTTTTTAAACCTTTATTTTTTGCTTAATTTTCAAACTTTGAGTTGAGTTTTAAAAAAAAGGCCGGGCGTGCAAGAAATTTTGAAAATTTTGTATTATTGAGGGAATGTCCATGAAACAATAAAAAAAAACCATTGCCACAATCGTGCCCGATTGGAGATATTTGACCTTTTATGAGTCAACCCATGCCACATTACAGGTTGAGTAGTACCTATTATACTAAAGTTACTACTTAATATCTTTGTTATTGGATATGATAACTTCCTGAAAATTGGCACATAACTTAATTACAAGAAATAATTTTAAATTTATACTCACTGACTAAGCCACGCCCCCTAGAAGAGTATGCTTCCATACGAAAACAGCAATTTTACGATTTTATTGAAAAACTTTAATTTTCTACGAAGCAATCATCAATGTTTTCAAACAAAGCAACCATTTCTGGCGAATATACAGTTTTTAATTCCGGTATTGATCTAACATGTCTCAGTGATGAAATTTTTGGGTCAGAAGACGCTAAGAGCATGTTAAATAAATCCTCGTTCTGGCTTTTTCGGGAAAACTTTCGAGTGTTTGAGAGTCTGTACTTTTTATAATCCTTGTTCCTGGCTTCTTGTGCTTCTTCGGATAATTCCCCAATAGGGAGAGATTGGTACTCCATAATTTGTTTGCCATGATCTAAAACTTTATGAACCGTTGGGGTTAACATTTTTTTTGGATATTTTTCTTTAATTAACTCGGCGGTTCTTGAAGCATAAATTCCATATTTATTTGCGTCGACTTTTTCTCTGCAGTTAAGAACATTAAGCAAGACCTGCACCCTCTTTATGATTTCGGAGTCAATTCCAGTTATACGAGCAGTGATGTCCACATTTTTGAAAAATTTCCTTGCAGTGTTGCCATCGTTCGTGTTTCCAAAACCTTGTTTCGGCTGATCTACTAGAAGCCCAATTTCCTGGCGAAATTCTTGTTGAATTTTCCTTTTGACATCCGCTCTATCACCTTCTTTTTCAGGCAGAGTATACGCAAGCTTTAAGAAAAATTCCATGAACCGTATTCTGGCATGTAAGGGAGATATGCCATACTGGCAGTTGAGTTCATAAGCTATTGAGTCATTTTCATTCTGGAAGTTCTTTTGCGTCCTCTTACAAATTGCGCAAGTTCGTGTAGATTTTGTATTTGTGATTTCATTCAGGACTTTACCATCGATCATTGTGAGAAAAAGCTCGTGGTTTATACGAAACATTTTATTATGAATGCAAATTTCTGTTGGATGCAGTTTACCGATTTCATGTTTTATGTTGTTAACAGTGGTAGTTATATGTGCAGGAGTTTCTTTAGCATATTGAAACATTACTGGTCTACAAAAGTGAGTTGAAGATGGTCGAGGGTTTTTCCAATGTTCAGCCAAGGTAGACTTTAACCTCAATGGAACAATTGAAACCATAAACATATTTGCGTCAGAAAAGCTCTCATCATTATGTGGCGTAATTGATTGTTTGTATGCACTTTGTCCTGAGGATCCGTCGCAGCCCCATTTTGTTAGTAATGTTAAATCACGTGGAAGTAAATCAAGTTCTTCCATGCTTTTCGTAGTGATTATCCGCTGAATAGTGTGGTTCAACATATCTTGAAGTTTAACTTTAGCTAGTACATCTGTTATCTCACAAGAAAGTGGCACAGTTTCCTTTTTGGCTGACGTTATTCCAGAATAGCTTGGCAAAATGTCTACTTTCTTTGATTTTAAGGAATTGCGCAATATTATATATTTTTCTTTTGATAACCCCAAATCGAGAAACAAAGCTAAGGCCTCTTCATTATTGAACTTTACATTTAATGTGGAGTACGGTGGAGTAGGAATGCTTTTTTGTATTCTTTGAAGCCTTTTCGGGCTCGCCTTGGATATTGCTGCTGTTATACTGCCTTTAACCCTTTCCTTGTTCTTGTTATAATTTAGTGATAAGGCTGTCGAAAGATTTACCGTTGACATATTTTCAGTAGCACCAGTAAGCTTCCTCTTTTGGCTACGTTTCGAGCACTCATCTATTGAAACTTCAGGCCTTCCTCTAGAGCTTTTCGAAGTAGTGGGTTTCTCCATTTGAATGTCATCAAAAATCAACTTATTATTTTCAAGCCATGTTCCATAAGTTTCAATGAACCTATTTCGGAACCGATGTTTTGCAATCCACTTTTGTCTTATATTTCTATAAAATCGTTTCAATGCATTTTCATGTTCCTGAGTATTTTTGCAATTTAACTCTTTAGTTACAGCTATTATAAAGTTCTCAGCACTATCACTCTTTAAAAATAGTTCAAATAGTTGGTAATACGACAAAGCCATTTTTAACAAATTATGAAACACGGGTTGTTTGACGAAATATATAAGTTAAGTTATTTTTTTATTTAAACTTTCAATTTTTTTAAATCTATGATGATTAACAAGATGTTTCAAACTTTATCGAGAAGACACTTGTTGTCGTATTGGCGTTCAAGCAGAGAGAGACCGGAAGCTCAGAAGTTGGTTGCGACTACAATATCATTGAAAGCCATTTTTCAAGAGTCAGCTGTTAAGTAAACACAGGAAGAGTAGTAGCTTAAAATAGTAGTATAGGACTAGAAACACAATCAAGCCGTAAATCGGTACTCGAATACATATTTACATATGACTTCTAGAGGAGTATTTAGTCAAATCGGGGAACATATATATGGGGACTATATCTAAATCTGAACCGATTTCTCTCAATTTTAGTATAGATTGTCTCAAAATTTCGATTGAAGCAAAATTTCGATCTGTACTTCAAGAACAAAAGCACAAAAAACAAAAGTTGTAATCTACCAATTTACCCGCCCTTTTTTTTAGGCGTGGCACTCTCATCTTTACAGCACATAATCTTTGAAGTCTCACGATTTATCAGTAAAAGTTTCAAATCGATATCTGCTGTAGTTGAAAAGCAATGATTTTTGGCACGTGTTTTCCTAAAATGAGCCACTGTGCGGCGCTCATTTTTTCGTCTTTATTTAAATGAAAATTTGGAATGACAAATCGCGCGATTTCACCTGCGGAAAATTTGGGTTAGAAATTCGTGCGATTTTTTCATTCAACACTCTTTGCTTTTATTTTCTTTTCATTTGTGCATTCTCATTTAATTAATCACGAAATTGTTTACTTTTTTGAGACTACTCCTCAAGCTTTTTCTGTCCATATTGCAGACAAATAGTTGACGGGGACTGCAAAATTTTGCAGTAATATACTATTTTTTTTCATATATTTTTTCATGTATTTATAACGATATCGTCAGAACTATATACGACTGTTGATTTTTTTCCATTTTTACTTCTTTTTTGATATATCAGAATTCATATTTTGCTAATTTTATTCAATGAAACCGTTGAAATCAACATCATTTTGCTATTTTTAATCTTTGCAAAAAAAAAATTGGCAGGCGTTATTGCACTTTCAGAAGTGCTATAAAGTCTTCAAAATGTGCAATAAAATCCGCCAGGCGTAATCGCACTTTTGGAAGTGCAATAACGCCCGCAGGCATTATAACACTATGAGAAGTGCAGGCGTTATAGCACTGGGCGTTATTGTATGCACACTAAAAATTTTTATTTTCTATTAGATTTAAAACATAATGATCAATAATATAAACTTTTTGAGAAATGATATTTCTATAAGAAAAGGCACTTTATTAATACTTAGGCGTATGATTGATAGTTTTGTGAGATTAAATACTAATCATACGGCTTAACGTAGTCAAACACTGGGTCAATATGAGCAAATCTATAATATTAAGCAAAGCCATTTCTAATGACCTCTTCTACGCTTTTAGTTATCAGCCGATTTTAACAAAAAATATACCAATTGAAAGGTATTTCTTTCAAGATGTGCATCACTTTTACATATGTGCTTCATTTAGTACATTTTTTTTTTAGTAATAATCATTTAAAGTTGCTATTAACATATATAAAAAAACACATAAAACTATAGAATGTTGTGCGTGTGTTTATTAAATTTATCAATATGTTGCCCGGTGCTGAATTGTGAATTGGCTAAAATTGATCAGCATAGCCTAACTCTTATAAAATTATTTATTAACAAGCCCATTTAAAATGAAAATGTTCAGATTCGAGAGCCATTGCAGCTACTACTCCTTATCACAAATTAATTATTGTTATGGTATTATTGTAACTAATAAATAAATAAATAAATATATCTTCTGCGGGCTCAACATATATTCATATTGAAATTAAATGAATTTTATTTAAAAATATAAAATTTAATGAAATTTATTTAAATATTCTTAAATTTTTTATTTAGTTATATAGATTAAAATAACATTGAAAGAAAAATCCAGCTCAATTTAATAATTTCTAGAAATTTTCTTGTTCTTAAATACTACAAGCCAAATTCGGAAGTCAAACTGCAATCATATAAAGCAATTCAAAGGATTTTTAAAGCATTTTTTTTTATTTCGACTGCAAATATTTATTCATGGTAATTATGTGGTTGCATTTTTAGATCCAATATTGCTATCTACTTAAGAGTTAATTAAATAATTAACCTTATAAACTGTTTTCGTTAACTATAACTTACATTAACTTCTTTTCTTAAAGTACAATATATTATAATTTTTTCATATTTTCTCTCTAATGTTTACATTAAAATCATGAGAAATTTGTATGACTTATACAGCCACATTGACGACAACAATTGCTTTCGTATTACAAAAAAGCTGAATTTATGGTTGAATAGAACTACAAGATATCAGCTTAGTCTATAACACTTATGGCAAAAATTCATTCACTTGAACTTAAGCAAAAGCATATGCACGTCGCATACCAATACAACAAAAAAGAAGAAAGGACTCTTTTAAAAAACGAAAATAAAAACAAACTTTTAATAAGTATGAATCACTATTTTTAAACATATATATTTCTGTCTTGCTTTTTATAGTTTTGCCATAAAAACTAAAGTCTAGTATAGAAAATGTTCCACTCATTGTGGGGACATCAAGAAGAAAATAAGAAAAAGAAAAATGTTTCATTCATTGTTTGTGAAATCAATTTTAAGAGAAGAACACAAAAATTTAGCATACTTTCCTTTTTCTTCTTTTTTTTTTTTTTTTGTTACTAACAAAGAATGAAACAAAAAAATATAATATACTTTATTTTTCCATATCTCTTTTAGAACAATTTGCAAAACAAAAATAACAAAAATAAATTGCCAAGGAAAAATAAAAACAATGTTAAAGCTCAAGATGATGACGCTGTTGATTGTCTGCAAGAATATCACAAGCAGCTCAAAATGTTTTAGTCAATGAAGCGTCAAGGACTTTTCATACGTTTCATACGAACGAGCCAAATATACAAACTCGTACAGCTATAACAAAAATAACGGCTTTGTTGTCTTTTATTCTCCATCTCTCCATACGGCTGGCTGGCTGTTGGTGATGATGCAATATGTCATTGTTGTTCCATTATCCTATACAGACATTTAGGCTCATTAAAAAAAAAATCTTCAAAACGAGAGTGTATGTATTGTTTAATTTGGTGTTAGTTACATGTACAAAGTACTTTGTACATGTATTAGTAAAAGCCATTCATTAAACAAAGTTTTTCTATACTAAATACGTACTTATTCCTAGAACATCACATGACTAAAATTTACGTATGAAATAATTATTGATTTTTTCTATTGTGTTTTTTTTTTTTTTTTGTGTCTTTTTCCATATTCATTCATAAAACTGTTCATGACCAGAGGATAAGCGAGGTATGCGACGTTAATTAATGGGTCACGTTTTATGACTAAGAAATGTATACATTAGATAAACGCCTAGGCAAATGCTATAATTTATGCCATAGAATTTAGCCTTAAAGACAATAATAATTTGAAGTTTGAGTTATTTAAAAATATCATTATGACAAAAAAAATTTATTGAATTCAAATTAGGATTCCATCAACTTAATTAGTTACCAATTAAAATTCAACCATAAAAAAATCTCATTGGTTGGAATTCATTAAATTTTTGACAATAAATCTCTATTTTAAACATTAACTAATTATCTAACTAAGTAACTAATTAACAATAAATAAATTGTCCTTAGCTCTAATTCAATAGATATTAATCTATAAAATTCCATTACTCGTATTAAATACTTAATTTTTAATTTTTGTTTCAGGAAAATATCACAAATGCTAAATTGGAAAAGGTCAACATATGTTTACACTTAAGGTAAACGCCTACATGTATGCTTTAAAAGATGTCATAAATTTTGAGCATAAACAAGGACCTAAATTTCATTTTATTTAGCAAATTTAGGGCTTATATTTTGCAACTCATTTATATAAGTACTTAGGAAGATTTTTGCATCACACTTCAATAAAGGATATATGGCCAAGGTATTAATTGAAATGGTGAGAAATATTTGTTGTATAAGAAAATCAATTAGAGCTAACAATATAACTTGCAAGCTTATAAAAGTTTATTCTTTTAATGAACATTTAAAAATTTTACCTAATAAATAATAAAGTATATAGCTACATTTTTATGCTATATATGCAATAAATTTTTCCTTTAAATTTTCTTAACATTATTTAAGCGTTAAAGAAGATTTTTGGAAAAGCAAGTATAAGAAAGTATGTAACTTGTTAGCTTCTTAAGAGCTTTTTCTTTCGTTAAAAAGTTCAACATTTTAAATTTCTTAACTTACACGTTTTTTTTATATTTCAGAGAATTATGAAATCTCCCAAAATAAGGATATACGGTTAATGCAGTAACTAAGAGGATTGGTAATATTTTTTGCATGGGAACATCAACTTCAACTAAGAACATAACTTAACATAAAATTTTTTAAAAGTTTAAAAATGTTATGTATACTAACTTTTAATCCTATAGGGAGAAAAAAAATTTTTTTTTGCATTTTCACAACATTATTAATTTAAAAAAAAAAAAAAAGAATATATTGCTAAAGCTTTAAAGAAAGGGAGTAGAAATATTTTTTGTTTAAGAAAATCAACTAGAACTAAGAATATAACTTTTGAGCTTAATAAGTGCCAATTTTTTTAAATTTTAATAATTTTATTACAAATAATAGTGTATGTATACTCATTCTTGATCCTATGGGTGGCGGAACGGTTTCTTTGTTTAATTTTCGTAGCATTACCGAATTTTCTATATATAAAAGGGGTATAAGAACCACTTTCTACGTTTTATTTAATATTAACTTTATAGGTCTTCTTACATTAAATCCCTAAAACAACAGAAACATTTTTCATTTATAAGGAATAATAAAAGATAAGACTTTAAAGCCTTAACCACATTTTAATGGTGGCGATGGATTCGACTAATTCGAACAATTTTTCGTTGATAATACGTAAACATCGATTTCACATTTGCAGTGTGATGTGCGATAGCAGCGTAGCATATATTTTTTTCACCATACAAAGTAAATATTTAATATCATATATTTAAAGTACTGTAACGGTAAAGGTAAATTCATGGGTTATTACTGTGAGTAGTTGCCAAAGAAATGGGTGGGATCTGACCAATGGGCGTGGCACCTCCTATACAAAAAATATGAAGTACATACTATGAAATGACCACTGCCAGCAGTCGAGGAAAATATGGCCGGAATCGTCAATAACAAAAATCGACAAAAACAAAAATTTCAAGAACCGAAAATTGCAATTAACAAAAATCCCAAAAAAACAAAACCGAAAATGGCGAATAACAAAAATCGCCAAAAAAAAAAAAAATCCAAGAACCGAAAATTGCAATTAACAAAAATCCCAAAAAACAAAACCGAAAATGGCAAATAACAAAAATCGCAAAAAAAAAAAAAAATTGCAAGAACCGAAAATTGCAAATAACAAAAATACCAAAAACAAAACCGAACATGGCGAATAACAAAAATCGCCAAAAACATAAAAATTGCAAGAACCGAAAATTACGAATAACAAAAATCCCAAAAAACAAAACCGAAAGTGGCGAATAACAAAAATCGCCAAAAAAAAAAAAAAAAATTGCATGAACCGAAAATTACGAATAACAAAAATTCCCAACAAAAAAACAAAAATCGACAAAACCGAAAACCGCGAATAACAAGAAAATCAAAAACCGACAAAGTGAAAAATACAAAAATCGCTAAAGCCCAAATTAAAAAAAAAATAAAAATCGCTGAAACCAAAAATTCCGAAAAATAGGAAAAAAAAAAAAAAAATTAATAAAAATTGCCAAAACCGAAAACCAAAAATCGCCTAAATCAAAAATTTCCAAAACCGAAAATCACGAATAACACAAATAAAAAAGCAAAAAACGCCAAAAACAAAAATCGGGAATAACAAAAATCGCCAAAAATTAAAAAACGCCAAAACAAAATCACAGAAAACGAAAATCGCTTAAATTAAAAATCGCAGAAAAACAATAATCGCCAAAATAAAACTTGCCAAAACTCTGAAATCGCAAAAGCAAAAATTGACAAAATCAAAAATCGCCAAATATAAATAAAATGGTTTTCTACAATATGTATTCCGTTTTTCATTACGATGTGTTTAGCGAAGCGTATCGGGTTACAGCTAGTGCTTAATAAAAATAATCTTTCATTAAAATTGTTGTTAATTTTCAAAAAAAAAAAAATTTTTTTTTCTTTAATGTTTTGTTCAAAGATTTAATTTTTTTCTTTTGATTTCAATCTATTTAGTTCAATGTACCTTGGAAATAGATATAAAATCTGACACGCAGAAAAATCAAAAATCTTTTAAAATTGACTTGTTTATTTTTCTACTGATCTCCAAGACGAATATGCACGCAATAATGAGGTATTTTCATTTTAGTTTATTTTATGAACTTTCAAAAAAAGGATATATGACAAAATCGTTAGAGGAAAAAGTTAAAAAAAATTAGTTAATGGCTAATTAAAAGAAAAGTTAATGCACAAATCGTATGCTTAATAAAAATTAGTTTTCATTAAAATTGTTGTTAAATTTCAAAAAAAAAAAAATTTTTTTTAGAACATTGAATTTTTTATTTTGATTTCAATCTTTTCAATTGTAATATTATAAGCAAAAGTTTTACAAATAGTTTGTTTTTTATTTTGGCCTTAGTCACAACACATCTTGAGAATGGATACAAGACGTGACACACAGGTAAACATGAAATAATTAAAAAAATTTTATATGCAACCATTATCATTTTCTTAGTACTTCCTAGTATCAGTATGTACCATATACTTTGATTTTCTTACATTAAAGGAATTTTTAAAAAAGGATATATGACCAAGTCCTTAATGGGAAGTATTAAAAGCAACTTGTTAATGGAATATTACTACCAACGATAATATACATATTGTAAGCATAATTAAAGCAAATTTAAAAAAAATATATATAAATTATATTTTTTACTAAATGCAATAAAAAAAAAATTTTTTTTTTCACAAAACTACATTTTTAAATTAAATTTTCAAATTTCACCCTATTATAGACTAAGTTTATATATTTCTTGAAAAAGGATCTTATATATTAAAAAAAATTATGAATACTGAAGTCAGTCTGTCTGGCCATTCTATCCGGCCGATTTCTTTCTTTTTTTTAATGAAAGGTATTTAGACACAGATATGTCATCAATCATTGAAATTTGCTCAACTCCCACCTTACTCAAGTTATACTCAAATGCGATTCTTCCCTGTACATTTCTTATGGGACGCATTCACTCAAGCAATTTGAATTCACATAGCTCCTCTTCTAATGAACTGATCTTGATCGTTTCACTCTCAGAACACTCAGTGGATCAAGCTCTTTCTTTTGAGCTATTAACTACTTAAATTCGTTGAGTTTGAGGAAAGTTATGGGTGCACAATCAACTTTACATTATGCAACACGAAAGTTAACGTACAGATTTCATTACAATAATTGCATAACACATACCCTGTGTTGAATTGTGAATTGCCATAAATTTGAATACCTTTAGGTGGCATACAAGGTGGCCTCTGTTTCTGTGTGTTCAACAAATATTTATAATGAAATAAACTTTATGAATTAAATAGATTGAAAAACATTGAAAGAAATAAATTTAATGATAAAATAAAATATCCTAGAATTTGCACTCGAATTTCGAGGGCTGGGCTCTACTAGTTTAATATAAATATGACTTAATAAATTTTTGCATGATATTTCAATAAAAAAAAAAGTAGTAACAAAATTGTAGGATTTTTATCCTATATAAAACAGTAAACAAATTCCAATTATAACAAATTCCAATAAAAATTGAAAAAAAATAATTAAATTTTATTTAAACAATTTAATTCTGACTTAATTCAAACTAAAGCAAGTAAGAATTTTGTAGTCGGTCTAGACCAGCTAATTAGATATAGAAAATCAGCATAAATCAAATTTGAGTGTCATCTATAATATTAATAGACAAGGCGATTTCTTGTGACAAGGCGATTTCTTGTAAGTTTCACAGTTTTATCCCGATTTTAACAACAAAATTAACATTTTAAAGGTATTTGTTTTAAGCTGTTACCCAGATTTACAGATTTTCATTGTCTGGAATATTTTTTTGGAGTTATGATCGTTTAAAGTTGATACTAACACATACATAAAATTATACAATGCTATGTGTGTGTTTATTAAATTTGTTAATGTGTTTGTGTTAATGTGTTGAGTTTGTTTTCTTCATTTAAAATAAGTTGAATTGTGAAGCATACCTTTAGGGTCTTTATTAAAAGAAAAAATAAAATTTCCTAGAATTTGCACTCGAATTTCGAGTGTTGGAATCTGCTAGTTGTTATAAGTTTTGTTGCCTTTGAATATGAAAAAGTACATATCGCATGTTATATTTGTATGGGGACTAGAGCGAAAAATGGACCGGTCCTGACCGTATGTAGTAAAGTCACTTTGAAAAAAAAAATCTGGTTTTTTTTATAACTACTGAATAATGGATATAGTGAATAATACATAGAGTGGTCCTTAAAAAATGAAAATGCGATTTTGGGGATAGGCGGAGTCCAGTTTGTTATCTTTCCATATAAAACTAATAAATGTGATGTTTAGGGTCAATCGGATAACATCGGATCGATTGAAAATTTCATGTGTGTTTATATGGGGAAATTATGACTTTTTTGAGATTTTACGAAAATTTCGTTCTATCGCTTCACGTTTTCGACATTTTGTTGTAAGAATCTGGATCAATATTATATTATCTATGCAAAAAGCTCTAAAAATTCGAATAAAAATTCACCAAGAAATAACAAATGCCCCAGACCACTTTTGTGCCAAAAAAAGGTGGGTCATGAAATTTGATAGCATTTTTTTCATCTTTAAGAAATTGATTAAAACCATAATTTTTTTTCGTCTCTATACTTATAAGTAATCAGATATGAAGTATTGTTTTATTACCATGTTGTTAACATATTGCGCATTGAGACCGAAAATGGGAAATTTTTTTGATTAAGTTTTTAAAACTCCTCTTTCAAGTTTTTAAAAATTTTCCTCAACTAAATTTAAAAAACTGGATCTGACACTTTAAAGTTTTATTAAATACATATCACAGATTAATTGTGTGAATTTTTAGGTCAGAATTTTTTTGACAAAGATTTTATTTTTGCGGATTTCGAGAAAAATGGGATTTTTGTGAAATATTGTGTATATATAATCTTTCTAAATTCTTTATATCAAAACTTAATCAGTTCTCTACTTTTAAATACTATCTTTTATCTTAATAGCCTGGGCTTTTGGAAAAAAAATGATATGATCCCATTAACCCTTTTGGAATTGTGGTCACATGTGACCCCAAGCTAATTAAAGACAATTTATTAAAAACAAAATTAATATATTGTAAGTGCTGTTGAATTTTTAGATATGACGCTTAAAACATAATAACCAAATGTGCAGAAATTTCATTCCTAAAATTTGGGATAAATCCGAGAACGTTAACCCATTATTTGCCAAGGCCAGCTTTGGATTTTAAGATTTTTTAAATAAAAATTACCGAAAACGAGTTTTTCTATTAAACTCTATGAAACCACTATTTAGAATTTAAGAAAAGTAGTTCGGTTAATTTTTATTTATTTAACCTTTCAGTGGTCCTGGTAATAAAATAATCCATTGTGATATATCTTTGGTGTAATTATCTGCTTATTGCCCGCGAATATAAATTAAAACAACTTTTAACCAATTTTGTTATAAAATTATTTTATGTATAAAAACTATCTATATTTTTCTAAATAAAATAAGAAGATCCACAAATGACCCAGAGCTAATAAAAGACATTTTATTCAAAAGAATATGAAATATAAAATTAATTCTATTTATTTTGGTGTATTTAAGGATGATTTAGTGTGCGATTCAAATTGTTTTCTGTAATCACTTACGACTTGCAATAAGTATTGCTTCTCTTTAATTTTATACTATTATATTAGTTTTATATTTCATATTCTTTTGAATAAAATGTTTTTATTAGCTTTGGGTCATGTGTGGGTCTTTTTATTTTATTTGGAAAAATTTAAATAGTTTTTATACATGAAATCATTGTATAACAAAATTGGTTAAAAGTTGTTTTAATTTATATTCGCGAGCAATAAGCAGATAATTGCACCAAAGATATATCACAATTGATTATTTGATCCCAGGAGCACTAAAGGGTTAAATAAATAAAACTTAACCGGATCATTTTTCTTAAATTCTAGATACTGGTTTCATCGAGTTTAATAGAAAAACTCAATTTCGGTAATTTTTATTTAAAAATATCCTAAAATCAAAAGCTGGCCTTGGCAAATAATGGGTTAACGTTCTCGGACTTATCCCAAATTTTAGGAGCGGAAGTTCAACACATTTCGTTATTATATTTTAACCATCGCATCTAAAAATTCAACAGCACTTACTAAATATTTGAATTTTTTGGATAAATTGTCTATTATTAGCTTGGGATCGTATGTGACCCAAATTCCAAAAGGGTTAATGGGGTCATATTATCTTTTTTCGAAACCCTAGGCTATCAGAATAATATATAACGTTTAAAAGTAGAGAAATGATGAATTTTTGATACAAAGTATTTAAAAAGGGTACATTTACAGAATAGTTTAGAAAAATCACATTTTTCTCGAAATCCGCAAAAATAAAATCCTTGTCAAAAAAATTCTGGAACAGGGATTTACTTAAACATTAACACAGGTAATCTGTAACATGTATTTAACAAAAATTTAAAGTTTTAGATCGAATTTCTTAAATTTTGTTAAAGAAAATTTTTTAAAACTTATAAAAGGAGTTTTCAAAATTTTATCAAAAAAATTTTCCATTTTCGGTCTTAATGCGCAATAGGTTAACAACGTGGAAATTAAACAATACTTCGTGTCTGAGTACTTATAAGTATAGAGACTAAAAAGAAATTATGGCTTTAATCAATTTCTCAATGTTGAAAAAAATGCCATCAAATTTCATGAGCTAGCTTTTTTTTACCACAAAAGTGGTCTGGGGCATTTGCTATTTCTTGGCGGGGTTTTAATCGATTTCGAAGTTTTATAGCTTTTAGGAAAGAGTCTTTAATACTGGTCCTGAATTATATAACAACTTGTCGAAAAATTAAACTATAGAACGAAATTTTCGTAAAATCTAAAAAAACCCACATTTTCGCCATATAAACACACTTGAAATTTTCAATCGCGTTGAGGCACAACTAAATGTTTTTTGATTGGCCCAAAACTTTGTATTTCTCAGTTTTTTTTTTACTATTTGCGTATTTCTAAGGGGTGAGACCGAGAGTTTTTGAACACTTTGTTTCCCTCCATATAATGAAGGGCCACCCTAATGTATTCATATTCTCGATCCTATGGGTGGCGGAGCGGTTTTTTTTTTGTTTAATTTTCGTAGCATTACCGAATTTTCTATATAAAAAAGGGGTATAAGAACTACTTTCTTTATTCTATTTAATATTAACTTTATAAGTATTTTTACATTAAATCCCTAAAACAACAAAAAACATTTTTCATTTATAAGGAATATTAAAAGATAAGACTTTAAAGCCTTAACCATATTTTTGGTTTATTCCAAATACAAATTGAATTTATTTATGCTTTGTTTTAACTCCTTAACCCCTATGAGCCTTTTGAGGTTTTTAGGTCTTCCTTCAAGTGTACACAATCTAAGCTTTATTAGAGTTTGACCTTCATGTGTGTATTGTGCTCTAATTTAAGTAGCAACTACATCCACCACTACCGTGTCCTTTAACATTTCTTTTCATTGCTCATTTAAAACACAACCATACACAAATGTTTGTCTATATACATACATAATAAATTGCGATTTGAAATATAAAAAAAAAAAATTATTGAAATCCTTAAATGACAAACACATATGAAAGTTAACGCATAAAACTCTACTTGTCTTAAATAACAAATAAAAACAATTTACTGTATGGTCATCTAGTAAGCATTATAAAAAATGATATAAAAATGAAAATATTTGTCCTAAAAAAGCTACTACTACCACCACTACAATGACTATAAGAAAATATAAAAAAGATATACTCACGACAGGAAATTTATGGCTTAACATAAATATACAAGAATATTCTTTTCATCCTTAAACCAAATCTATAAATTATAACTTTTCTATATAAATATTGAGAATAAAAAACAGAATAAGAATAGGAAAAAAAAAGGTTAAAGGTTTTTCTATATCTTCGTTTGTTTTCCCAGCCGTGTGGGGAGTGAGTGCAAGTTGGAAAAAAAAGGATAATAAAAAATATCTATATAGAATGGCATGAATATATAAATATAGACCAAAAAAAAAATCCTTACTATTCTATAACTTTACACTGAAGATTTTTTAAAATCAACCATTTTTCCTCTTGTAATTGTTGATATTGTTCAGTTAACCCTTCGCCATTTGCTGTAAATTGTTATCTAAACAAGAGAAGGACAACAGATCCTTAATCAAATTAGTTAAACTTATTTTTGGATTTGTTGATTTCCACGAATTACTATTGAGTTATTAATGCCGTTCCACTAAATTCCACGAATACAAATTGACTGCATACTACTTCATACTGGGTTTCCGCCGTATTGTTTAAAATTTTGTATTAAGTAATCATATCAAAAGCACTTAGAGAAAAGTTTAAGTGACTGAAAGCTGTTGTCTAGCTAACATGGGTCAGATAATTTAATAATACTTGTCTCAGACAAAGGTAAATACCGAACGTTTCAAAGAGCACCCTAATGGTTCTTTAATGTTTAATGTTCTTAATTTTGTGTTTACATGACAATAGCATTTCATTACTGCTTCTATTTTGACAGGTGAAGTAACAAAATGCTATTTTAAATAATTTAAATGACATTTTATTTAAAAAAAATTAAGCTAAAAAAAGCCTTGGAAATACAATACTACAATACATTATTTAGGCACAATGTAGCTAGTGACGACACTTTAAGACGAGTTCACGACATGTCAGCATTATTGTCTTGCTGACATTTTGCTTAATAAATGGATAGCTTACCATATGATTATTAGCAATAAAAATTATTTGGTTCTCAATTGGAAACAAAGCCAGAAAGTGCAGTTTCTTTAGAAACAAGTCATCTGGTGATGAATTTTTATATGAGACATGTCAGTTTTTAAACTCCTTCTTTTAACTCGTACTCTCTGTCTGTCTGTCTGTCTGTCTGCCATGGGTGGACCCGATTCCCCCCTTATCCAACTGATCTGAAAATTGGCCCATAGTCTTATCGTGACTACAGATTAATTTTGGGGTAGTCACGCACAGTCACGCGTGGTCACGCACAGTCACGGAGTGATCTAAATGTCATTTCACCTCATCCGATCGCTTGGTCCATACACTTTCTGTGAAAAAAGATTAACTTTGTCATTAACTTAGTCACGCTCAGTCACGCTTGGTCACGCGCAGTCACGGAGTGATCTAAATATCATTTCCCCTCATCCGATCGATCTCAAACTTGGTCCATACACTTGCTGTAAAAACAAGATTAACTTTGACTGAGTCACGCGCATTCACGCATGGTCACGCACAGTCACGGAGTGATTTAAATGTCATTTACCCTCATCGGACCGATCTAAACTTTGTCGATAGACTTGCTGTGAAAAAAGATTAACTTTGACATAGTCACGCACAGTCACAGATAGATTAAAACCCCACTTCCCCTCATCCGATGGATTTGAAACTATCTACATAGACCTGTTGTGGCCAAGTATTAATTTTAAGATAGTCACACACAGTCACGCACAGTTACGGAGATATCCAAAACTCATATGCATAAGGAAAGAAAGAGTTTTAATAAAAAATTTGTTTTTATGGGTTAGATTATTTTGTTTAAGCTGACATATTAACGGTAACTAGCAGATTCCAGCGCTCGAAATTCGAGTGCAATTTCTAAGCAACTTTCAACTTAGCCAATTCATAAACCAACACTTTTATGGTTTATTATTATTGTAAATGAAGCTGACAAACCCATTAACAAGCACATTAACAAATTTATGTATGTGTTAGTAGCAACTTTAAATGCAATTTACTCAAAATAAAGGAAAAAATTAAAAAAATCTGTAAATCTGGAGAACAGCTCAAAAGAAATACCTTTCAAATAATATACGTTTGGTCAAAATCGGGATAAAACGGTAGAACAAAACATCGGCCACAAGTAATCGACTAGCCTATTAATATTATAGATGTGCGAACAGATTTGAGTACTAATAAAGAACATTTTATATATGGCTGTAAATCGTGACAACTTTCAGATTAGACATGCTGATGTTTTGCTATAAATATTCGAAAAAGTCGGAAAGTATCACGATATTTCTTTTATAAAGGAACAGATAAGCAACTGAGCAGAGAAGTTGACATGTCGCTAAGTAAATATTTCTTATGAAAATTCTGGCTGGGTTAAAGAAAACATTTTAAAAGTCTATATTACAGACATTTCATATGGATTATATAACAAGAAGCGTACAAAGGAATGAGGCTACGGCTAAGCAACTCAAAAGTAATTATGACATAGCACTGAGTAGTCGTTGAGGACGTGTTTAGAAAATGTACTACTTCGCTAAACAAAAATTTCTTCTAGCTAACTTGTTAGCTGCAATATGGGTGCGGTTAAGAAAAAATAATATGGGTGTGGCTAAGTATGACAATAGCAACTTCGACATGTCATGACAGACGGACGGACGGACGGACATCGCTAAATCGACTCAGAAAGTGATTTTGAGTGGATCGGTAAAATAAAAGATGGGTCTAGGTCAAATAGTTTTGGTAGCTACAAACAGCAACATAAAGTCATTATACCCAAACCACAAAGTGGTATAGGGTATAAAAATGAAAAATAAAAATGAAAAATAAAAAATTATACAAAAAAAAATGAAGAACGAAAAATGAAAAATGCAAAACCAAATACGAAAAACTAAAATTGAAAAATAAAAAAATTAAAAATTCAAAATAAAAAATGAAAATTACAAATGAAAAATTAAATACTAAAAGTGAAAAATGAAAAATAAAAAATAAAAAAAATAAAAAATTAAAAATTAAAAAAAAAATAAAAAATGAAAAAAAATGAAAAATGAAAAATAAAAAATTAAAAATAAAAAATGAAAAATAAAAAATAAAATACAAAAAATAAAAAATTAAAAACGAAAAATGAAAAATGAAAAATCAAAAACGAAAAATGAAAAATAAAAAATTAAAAAAATAAAAAATTAAAATTAAAAAATGAAAAATAAAAAGTGAAATATGAAAAATAAAAAGAAAAAATAAAAAATAAATAATTAAAAAAAATAAAAAATGAAAAATGAAAAACGAAAAATGAAAAATAAAAAATTAAAAATAAAAAATGAAAAATAAAAAATTAAAAATTCAAAATAAAAAATGAAAATTACAAATGAAAAATTAAATACTAAAAGTGAAAAATGAAAAATAAAAAATAAAAAAATAAAAAATTTAAAATTAAAAAAAAAAATAAAATTTAAAAATGAAAAACGAAAAATGAAAAATGAAAAATTAAAAATGAAAAATAAAAAATTAAAAATAAAAAATAAAAAATAAAAAATAAAAAATAAAAAACAAAAAATAATAAATTAAAAACGAAAAATGAAAAATAAAAAATGAAAAAAATAAAAAATTAAAATTAAAAAATGAAAAATAAAAAGTCAAAAATGAAAAATAAAAAAGAAAAAATAAATAATTAAAAAACGAAAAATGAAAAATGAAAAATAAAAAATGAAAAATAAAAAATGAAAAACGAAAAATGAAAAATGTAAATCAAAAACGAAAAATTAAAAATAAAAAATAAAAAACAAAAAAATAAAAAAATGAAAAATTAAAATTAAAAAATGAGAAATAAAAAAATAAAAATGAAAAATAAAAAATAATAATAAAAAATTAAAAACGAAATATGAAAAATGAAAAATGAAAAATAAAAAATTAAAAATAAAAATAAAAATGAAAAATAAAAAGTCAAAAATGAAAAATAAAAAAGAAAAAATAAATAATTAAAAAATTATAAAAAATTAAAAATGAAAAACGAAAAATGAAAAATAAAAAATGAAAAATAAAAAATGAAAAACGAAAAATGAAAAATGTAAATCAAAAACGAAAAATTGAAAATAAAAAATAAAAAACAAAAAATAAAAAAATGAAAACTTAAAATTAAAAAATGAGAAATAAAAAAATAAAAATGAAAAATAAAAAATAATAATAAAAAATTAAAAACTAAATATGAAAAATGAAAAATGAAAAATAAAAAATTAAAAATAAAAAATAAAAAATTAAAAAAAAAAAAATTAAAAAAAAAAATGAAAAATGAAAAATTAAAAATGAAAAATGAAAAATAAAAAATTAAAAAATAAAAATTAAAAATTAAAAATTAAAAACTAAAAATTAAAAATGGAAAATTAAAAATGAAAAACGAAATATTAAAAATGAAAAATTAAAAATAAAAAATGAGAAATTAAAATAAAAAAATGAAAAATGAAAAATTAAAAATGAAAAATGAGAAATAAAAATTAAAAAGTAAAAATAAAAAATTAAACAAAAAATAATGAAAAAAAAAATTTAAAAAAAATTAAAATTAAAATTAAATAATGAAAAATGAAAAATAAAAAGCGAAAATTGAAAAATGAAAGACGAAAAACGAAAATGGAAAAACAAAAATGAAAAATAAAAAATAAAAAACAAAAAAGTAAAAAGTAAAAATTAACCGGTTGAAATAATAAATAGTTATAAATATTTTTATATTAGCAGAGCCCCTGCTATAAGTGATACATAGATGACGCTTTCTGTTCGATTTTAAAAAAGTACAATAAAAAATCTTTAATTACTAGATGTTTACACATCTCCCCTGTGATGGACTCACATGCTTTTTTTTACTTAGGGCGGCCGTGAAATTTGAACCAGCGTCTATTTCACATACACACGTACTTGTACTTTTTGGTCAGCGCTTTAACACTCTCACTCACAGGCAGAGTTCAGAAAAAAACACACACTGAATAAAAAACTCGTACATATATGTAAACAAACATAACTTAGACCAACACACACATATTTTTATTTTCATATAAATTATGTTTGTTTTTAAATTTTCTTCGGTGCCCAACACAACCACGACTGTGTTCGTTTTAATATTTCGTTATTTACACGAACATTTTTGTATCACGTACTTTTTGTTTCAATCACACATAAAGCACACATTTTTGAGTGTTGCTTTATATTTTACGTCATGTTTAAAATATAACTGAACTCGAACCTGTTTATTGTACATGTTCTGTTTTTTCTTACTACACGAGCCACAACACGACTTAAAATATAACTGAACTCGAACCTGTTTATTGTACATGTTCTGTTTTTTTTTTTTCAATACACGTACCAGAACATGAACTTCAAATAAAGCAACACTCTTATATGTGTGGTTTATGTGTGATCGAAACAAAAAATACGTGATACAAAAATGTTCGTGTAAATAACGAAATATTAAAACGAACACAGTCATGGTTGTGTTGGGCACCGAAGAAAATTTAAAACAAACATAATTGATATGAAAATAAAGATATGTGTTGGCTGCTTTTGAACAAAACATTGTGTGTTTCGTGTGTGTATTTTCTGAACCTTGCTCACAGGCCTACGAGCAGTGTGGTTAAGAATCAGTTTTCATACCGTAAGATTTTACCTCGTATTAATTTCAGAAGATACAACTCTGTCCAAACAAACAATCGTTAGTTTTGAATGTTTTAATATTTTTGCATTTATACTTCTAATGCCTTCACAGAATATTAACAATTAAAATTGGGGAAAAAAACGATACATTTCATATAATGCTGACTTGTCACTATTATATCAATACATTTTACTGCTTTAAATTATAAAAATAATTAGTTGCTTTGATGAACTGGATACAAAAGTGATGCGACTGGTATAAAGCTGATCTTTCAGCCAATCTCTCAAATACTCGTACATAAGAAGACTAACAAAAATATATAGTACACGAATTCTTTTTTAACTCAAGTTTAAACTTTGAAGTCTAGTAAAGGATTACATTAACTATATCGTATAAGATTAGCGTAATTGTAACATTTTAAATTTATCATAATATCCACTCATCTTTAAGTGTATATTATACTTTAGTTTCAACATATAGACATGTTGGTTGTGCAGTAAAATTGTATTTTTATTTACATTTTGAGCGCACCCTAGGGTGCATTGTAATTTATTTAGTTCAACATTAAACACTACTCAAACTCGTACTTTAAATTGTATATACTCGCCATCCTTTTCAACAACATTATCACGATGATGGTGATGATTATGATGTAAAGTATCCTGTGTTAAATTATTCACTGCTACACAGAGACCCATACAAATGCAGTCTTAAAAGGACGGACAAATTTTCCATAGAACGTTACGTTGTAAACACCCTCTAATGTCTGCTTTTTATAATTGTTAGTTTAGTGTTTTTGGGTTTAACAAATGTTTTAGTCTACTTGCTGCTATATAGTATTGTTGTTGCTTGGTAGACTTTATATACATATATCATTGACACAGTAGTTTTCACTTTTGTTGATTTAAGTTGTTTCGTTTGAGTAATTTGAGTAAATTTTACTAAGTGCGTGGTCAACATTTAAATTAACATTACGAGTGTGAAATTATGGGTGTATGCAGTATAATACTGGCTACCACTACTAACCTTCCATAAATTTTCATATATTTCAAGGGGGTATTGACAAACGTGGGTTCATTGCGCAAATTAGTTAGAACTTTAGTTATCTGAGACGTTTAGATGTTTTTACAACAATAAACGTAGGTGGTATTTTATTGGAAAAAAAATAGAATTTTCCTGTGACATTCTTAAAAAACACTTCAGTTATTGGTTATGTTAGAAAATAATTTATTGTATTATATTACTTTTCCCAGGAACCACAATATTAATATATAGTAAATAAGAGTATTTATATGATGTGCATATTTTTGGTCGATTTTCTTCTTGTTGTTGTACTAAAGGCGTCTATATGTCTCGTTTTCTAGTGCATCATCATTTCTTATGTGTTCAATACGAGTATTACTGTGTGTGTTGAGAATATGTGACATAGTTTTCATTTCTGTTTCATTCAATATTTTTTTTTTTGTTTATTCTTTATGTGTTACATTTTAAATTATTTGTTGTTTACTTTGGCATTTCTTTTATTTTAGATACACTGGCAAATACAGCAAATACAAAGTTAAATAGAGAGAAATGAATTGGCAGTCTTTTGAAATGAGGTTAAATGATTTTCATTACGAAATAAAACATGATTTGAACTATGTACAACAATATATTGCTTTACACAATTAAAAAAAAATTAATTAATTTTTTGGGGTAAAAAAAGCACAACAGCTAATTTTAATCATAAATCAAAAATTTCTAAAAATTCTAAACATTTTTGAAAAAAGGATATATGACAAACTCTTTATAGTTTGTAAGAAAATCAAAAATATTAATGTTTTTATATCCTGTTTAAGACGATACAAACTTTATGATGGCAACTTTTTTTAAAATATCCTTTTTAAGGAAACCAGAAGTATTTTTTCATTTTCCTAATAGTTGTGCATAAAATCAAAGAAGCAGCTGATTTGCAAATTGTGAAAAAGGAATATGTGGAGCATCTCCCGACAACGAATTTATATTATAAATAATATATGTAGTTAAAACTTAGTACAAATCCTTAAAAGAAATTGGATTTTTCGAAAAAAGAATTAAGCGAGACTTAAATATATTTTATTTGCTAATAAACTTTCCAAAAACCTAAACATTTAAGAAAAACTGAAAAAAGTCTAAAACAGGATATATGACAAACGTTATAAGGATAAGAAGAAGAGGAAAGTTTTTACTTTATTTGTATGAAGATACAACCTTTAAAAACGCAAATTTCTATAGTGACCGTTTTTAAACATATCAGGCTTATCATTTTGAAAAAGGATATATGGGAAACTTTTTACAGATTGTAAAAAAATTAAAAAATCTAAATGTTTTTATGTCCTGTTTAATGGTCCTTTTTTAAGGATACCAGGAGTATTTTTTAATATGCCTAGTAATTTTACATAATATTAAAAAAGCAGCTGAATTGCAAATTGTGAAAAAGGGATATGTGGAGAATCTCTCGACAAAGAATTTATATTGTAAATAATATATGTAGTTAAAACTTATTACACATCCTTAAAAAAAATAGGATTTTTCGAAAAAATAACTAAGCGAGAGTAAAATATATTTTCTTTGCTAAAACCTAATCTTTTAAGAAAAACAAAAAAAAAATCGAAAAAGGATATATGACAAACATTATAGGGATTAAAAAAAGATGAAATATCTTTAAGTTTTTACTTTATGTGTATGAAGATACAACATTTAAAAACGCAAATTTCTACCATGGCCGTTTTTAAACATATCTGGTTTATCATTTTGAAAAAGGATATACAACAAACTTTTTATAGATTGCAAGAAAAGCAAATATTTAAATGTTTTTATCTCCTGTTTAAGAGGATACAACCTTTATTAGGCCAATTTTTTTTAATATGTCCTTTTTAAGGATACCAGGAGTATATTTTAATTTTCCTAGCAATTTTATATAAAATTAAAGAAGCTGCTGATTTGCAAATTCTGAAAAAAGGGATATATAAAGAATCTCTCGACAATGAATTTATATTGTAAATAATATATGTAGTTAAAAGTTATTACACATCCTTAAAAAAAAAGGATTTTTTGAAAAAAAAATTAAGCGAGACTTAAATAAATTTTCTTTGCTAATAATCTTTTCAAAAACCTAAACTTTTAAGAAAAACAGAAAAAAATCGAAAAAAAGGATATATGGCAAACGTTATAAGGATAAGAAAAAGAGGAAATATCTATAAGTTTTAACTTTATTTGCATGAAGATACAACCTTTAAAAACGCAAATTTCTGTCATGACCGTTTTAAAACATATCAGGTTAATCATTTTGAAAAAGGATATATGGCAAACTTTTTATAGTTTATAAGAATATCAAAAATTTTAATATTTTTATATCCTGTTTAAGACGATACAAACTTTAAGATGGCAAATTTTTTTAAAAGGTCTTTTTTAAGGATACCAGGAACATTTTTTTAATATGCCTAGTAATTTTACATAATATTAAAAGAGCAGCTGATTTTAAAATTGTGAAAAAGGGATATGTGGAGAATCTCTCGACAATGAATTTATATTGTAAATAATATACCTATGTAGTTATCATTTTGGAAAAGGATATATGGCAAACTTTTTATAGATTGCAAGAAAAGCAAAAATTTAAATGTTTTTATCTCCTGTTTAAGAAGATACAACCTTCAATAGTCCAATTTTTTTAATATGTCCCTTTTAAGGATACCAGGAGCATTTCTTCAATATGTCTAGTAGTTAGAGAAGAGGCTGATTTAATAATTCTGAAAAAGGCATATGTCTAGAATCCCTCGACTAAGAATTTATATTATAAAATGAAAATTTTTTAAAAGGTCCTTGTTAATGCTACCAGGAGTATTTTTTTATTTTTCTGAGTAGTTGTGCACGAAAATTAAATAAAGAAATAATAATTTGCCTATTTCAAAAAAAAAAAAAAATAAGTAAATTAAAAAATTAAAACTTATTTAATGCCGTTATGGAAAAAACAAAAAAAAAATCAAAGATGTTTTGGAAACAAATAATCACCCATAGATAACTATTTTTTCGTTACTAATTTCTTTTCAGAAAACAAAGTTTAAATAAAAAAAAATTGTAATTGCCGATGTACGTCAAACTATTTATATATTGTAAAAAGAGAACAAATTTATATGCTTTTAGTTTCTGTCTAAGAAGCAACAACCTTTAAAAATGTAATTTTTTTTAAATGTCCTTTTTGCGAATATTGGGTATAATTTTTTATTTTTATCTTAATTCTTTAATTCTAAAAAAGGATATGTGGAGAATATCTTAACTAACTAATCTCTTTTCCAAAAACATAAAGTTTAAACAAAAACAAATTAATCCTAAAAGTAGCCAATTTTTTGAAAAAAGGATATATGAACAACTTTTTCCATATTGAAAGAAAATAAAAATTTTATATGTTTTCTCTTTCTGTTTAAGAAGCGCCAACCTTTAAATATGCTAATTTCTTAAAAGGTCTTTGTTAAAGATAGCAAAGGAATTTTTGTTATATTTCTTAGTAGTTTTGATTTGCCTGTTCTCAAAAAAGGATATGTGAAGAAAATCTCGGCTAAAAAATTTTATATGTTTAAGAATTTATTTCATGTCACGATGAAAAAAGGAATTTTTTGGGAGAAAATTATCTAGACATAGATAATTATTTTTTCTTTGCTAATTGCATTTCAAATAACATAAAGTTTTAATAAAAAACCAAAAAGTTTTAAAATAGCTAAATTTTTCAAAAAAGGATATATGGTAAACCATTTATAAATTGTAAAAAGAGAATATATTTATTTGTTTAGAAAATACAGTTTTCTTAATTGTCCTTTTTAAGGATGATAGTTATTTTTTTTAATTTTCTTAGTAGTTTTACATAATATTAAAGAAACAACTGATTTGCTAATTCTAACAGAGGGATATGTAGAAGTATGTTGTCAAGACCTCATGTACAATCCTCCAGCTTCAAGGAGACCTGTGCGATCAAACACAACCTAGAGAAGATTTATGTTGAACGAAGTGTCTCTGATTGTCTCTGAAAATAGAAGTTACAGCACATCAGTGAACTTCGAGAGGCAGCGTCAAGAAGACAGAGATGGAAATTATTTATAGATAGCCTATGCCCAGCATAGAGGCAGTTCTTACAACAACCAGAACAAGGCTTATTATTATTATTAATTATACAAAACTATTTGTCCTGGCATCGCCATATAAAACATGTGTAGGCCAAGATATCATCGGCTCTTGGAGTTTTATTTAAACTAGCAGATTCTAGCCCTCGAGATTCGAGCGCAAATTCTAGGAAATTTTATTTTTTCATTAAATAAAGACCCTTAAAGTATGCTAATCAATTATAGCCAATTCACAAATCAGCAAAAACAAACTCATTTTTATTACAAACACATTAACAAATTTTATAAACACACACATAGCATTGTATAATTTTATGCATGTGTTAGTAGCAACTTTAAATGCAATTTACTCAAAATAAAGGAAAAAATTTAAAAATCTGTAAATCTGCAAAACGGCTAAAAAGAAAGACCTTTCAAATAATATATGTTTGGTCAAAATCGGTATAAAACGGTAGAACAAAACATCAGTCACAAGAAATCGCCTAGCCTATTAATATTATAGATTAAAGCACAAACTTGATGAAAACATGAATATATTATTTTTCAATCAATGATTCAGCCATTTGAATTATTTGACTTTGATATTTGGATTTAATAAAATATTATAAATTAAAATTCCTGCAAATATTGCAGAATAAATTTTTAAAATTGTATTTAATCTTTCTCAACAGTATCCGACTATATCTCTATATAGGGATGTCGCCCAAAATGTTTTACCCATACATACTTAAAGTGCTACATAATTATCGGTCACCGTGCTATTTGTTTTTCAATTAATCAACAAGCTTTCAATACAAGAAACAATTCAGACCTTAGAGTTTCAAGATGTCGTTTAGAAACTACGAAACAGCGAGTTGCTTATATCGGTAGTCTGGAATTTAATTGTTTAAAATCTAAAAGAATGTTTCTTTATTTAAAAATAAATTAAAAGAGTACCTTTTGAATAATATTGTAATGTTTGTGATAAAATTTAAAATTTTTTCATAAGTACAAATTTAATTTTTCCTTTTTTGTATAACAAATAATTTTCATTTAAATAGTTTTAACTTTTTAATATTATTAAATTAAGTATATTTGCCAACTTGCCTCAAGAAAGCCCCGGTGGCGCTGAGGCTCAATTACGTATGAACTGATTTGATGAAATAAAGTTAAAAAATATATGTACTTATGTATAAAAGAAAAGTTCAGCCAAAGCTTTGTATTAAAAATGTTGAATGTCAGTTAAAATAGTGAAGACAAGAGTTACTCATTATTACTATATTATGCATTCTTTTTTTTAAATCATAAATATTTAATTAAATAAAAGAATTCTTAAAACGGCTCCATTTCCAAAACAAAAGAATATAAGGCAAACTTTTTAGAGAATATGATGTATTAAATATTTCGCTTTTTGTTTACTTAATGCCTAAAAATCAGCAGCCTTTAAAAATGCTAATATTTTTAAAAGGTCCTTTATAAAGATTTCAGGATATTTTTTTTTATTCATAACATCAAAGAAACAAAAGATTTGCCAACATAAAAGGACAGGTAAATCAAGTTTTAGGTTTTAATATACATACGAGTATAAAATATATAATATAATATATATATGAGTATGAAGTAAAACAAAAACAATATATTTTCTTTAAAGAGTGAAAAATGGAAATTGATTTTCTAAAATAATTTCTTTTGAAATATCTTTAAGATTTTATAAAACAAAATAATTCCTCAAATTGCTCAGCTTGCGTAAAACGTATATACAAGAAACTTTGTATAAATTGTAATAGAAAATATTTATGAGTTCCTGGTTTTGGTTTCAAAAGCAACAACCTTTAGAAATGATAATATTTTTAAAACAACCTTTTTAAGGATTCCAGGCATTAAATTTTATTTTTCTCAGTAGTATTGCCCAATACAAAAGAAACAACTGTTGTTTCGATTCTGAGAGGGGATATGTGCCGAGACATTTGGCTAAGGTTACATATTAACAAGTAAGAGTGTTAAATTCGGCTGTGCCGAATTTTTGATACCCTCCACCCAATATTAGTTACGGCCACAACTTTGGAACTGTTGCCAACACTGAAACATTTAATCCGAATACCAATTAAATTTAAAGTTAATTGGTTTTCTTGTTGGACAATTTCTATTATAAAAAATAATAAATAATAAAAAATATTATAAAAAAGAATTAATTACTACTGGAAAAATTTTATTATTTTTCTTTTACTAGAGTAGAAAACCCCTAAGTACTTGATAGAAGAGCAATGATTTTCATTATTTAACGCATGCCTGTTTTGAGACCATAGAAGTCATACGATCAAAAAAAAAAAAATCGAATGAGATTCTTGGCTACAAATTATTAATATTAAAAAAATAATATTTTAAAATAATTTTATTTAATACAAAAAACCAAAAATACTAAAAACAAGTAAGAAACTAAAGGATTCATCCTTTAACTGTTAATTTTTAATATTTAATTTTTAATTTTTAATTTTTAATTTTTAATTTTTAATTTTTAATTTTTAATTTTTAATTTTTAATTTTTAATTTTTAATTTTTAATTTTTAATTTTTAATTTTTAATTTTTAATTTTTAATTTTTAATTTTTAATTTTTAATTTTTAATTTTTAATTTTTAATTTTTAATTTTTAATTTTTAATTTTTAATTTTTAATTTTTAATTTTTAATTTTTAATTTTTAATTTTTAATTTTTAATTTTTAATTTTTAATTTTTAATTTTTAATTTTTAATTTTTAATTTTTAATTTTTAATTTTTAATTTTTAATTTTTAATTTTTAATTTTTAATTTTTAATTTTTAATTTTTAATTTTTAATTTTTAATTTTTAATTTTTAATTTTTAATTTTTAATTTTTAATTTTTAATTTTTAATTTTTAATTTTTTAATTTTTAATTTTTAATTTTTAATTTTTAATTTTTAATTTTTAATTTTTAATTTTTAATTTTTAATTTTTAATTTTTAATTATTAATTATTAATTTTTAATTTTTATTTTTAATTTTTAATTTTTAATTTTAAATTTTTAATTTTTAATTTTTAATTTTTAATTTTTAATTTTTAATTTTTAAATTTTAATTTTTAATTTTTAATTTTTAATTTTTAATTTTTAATTTTTAATTTTTAATTTTTAATTTTTAATTTTTAATTTTTAATTTTTAATTTTTAATTTTTAATTTGTAATTTTTAATTTTTAATTTTTAATTTTTAATTTTTAATTTTTAATTTTTAATTTTTAATTTTTAATTTTTAATTTTTAATTTTTAATTTTTAATTTTTAATTTTAAATTTTTAATTTTTAATTTTTAATTTTTAATTTTTAATTTTTAATTTTTAATTTTTAATTTTTAATTTTTAATTTTTAATTTTTAATTTTTAATTTTTAATTTTTAATTTTTAATTTTTAATTTTTAATTTTTAATTTTTAATTTTTAATTTTTAATTTTTAATTTTTAATTTTTAATTTTTAATTTTTAATTTTTAATTTTTAATTTTTAATTTTTAATTTTTAATTTTTAATTTTTAATTTTTAATTTTTAATTTTTAATTTTTAATTTTTAATTTTTAATTTTTAATTATTAATTTTTAATTATTAATTTTTAATTTTTAATTTTTAATTTTTAATTTTTAATTTTTAATTTTTAATTTTTAATTTTAAATTTTTAATTTTTAATTTTTAATTTTTAATTTTTAATTTTTAATTTTTAATTTTTAATTTTAAATTTTTAATTTTTAATTTTTAATTTTTACTTTTAACGATAAACAATTTGCGGTAATACTTGCTTAGGCCAATGGACACGTGCCGTATTAATATACACACAACTGCAATATTTTCAACAATAAGAAGATTTACAACATACACAGCATATCTTAAGAAAAACAACAAACACATGGAATAATTTTACTTTTTCATTCATATCTCGTGACCCCTTTAACCGATTTGGACGATTTTAAATAGCAACTCCTTTGGGATGTTAGTAAACGATTTTATGTAAAAATGAACAGTCTAGCTTAGATATTAACGGCATGATCATGATTTCCGCAGTAGCGGGCAGACGGTCATCGCTAAATCAACTTCCCTTGTTATTATGATCAAGAAAATATATCGCACCTGTACCGCCAAAGTGAGTCAACTCAAAATTTAAAAATTTTCAGTAGAGGCAAAAAACGGTTTTTTTAATATTTAACTGTTAACAACTGTATTTTTTTGCGAAGACTAGAAAAATCGATGTAAGATTTTTAAAGTGGATAGATGTGACCACTGTGTATCGTTTTCTTGCAAAAAGTGAAAATTGAAAAATTTTGAGTTAACTCACTTTAGATGTACAGGTGCGATATGTTCTCCGGAATCTATTTCGGTGCGTTACAAACGGAATAACAAACCCATATATACATTCTGCCACTGAGGTGTGGAGGGTACACAAATGTTAAATAAAAACTTCTTTAAAAACTTCTTTCAAGTCATTGCGACATAAACCAGAAAATTTTAATGATGCTTTGAAAAAAAAAACAAGAATCATTTCATTTTTCGTATAAGAAATCATAACAACTTTACAAAATAAGAGATTTCTTTAAATATCCCTTATAACAAAAAAAGGATATATAGACAATTTTTTTATAAAATATGTGTATAAAATTATAATGTTTATTTCCACATTCTGTGAAAAATACCATAGCCTGTCAAATGTAAATCTATTGAAAAGGTCCTTTTTAAGGATCCAAATATCAACTTTTATTTTTCTTAGTATTTTTTCTAACATTAAAGAAAGAACCGATGTGTCAGTTTTACAAATGGGATATCCAGAGAAAACCTCGGCTAAAAGTTCCCAACTTAATATTAGCACTACGAAATAAAACAAATAATTGATTTTTTGAGGATTTTTTTTGGGGAGAAAGTAAACACAAGAAAAGGGAATTATATTTACAAAACTTATTTCTTTTAAAAAAATTTAAAGTTTTGTTAAAAGAAAATATAAAAACATCTCAATTTTCATAAAAAAAATTTTATATGGCAAACATTTTCAACAATACAAGTATAGAAAATTGCTGTTTTTTGCTACTTACTGCATTAAAAATTACAAAACCTTTAAAAATTGTAATCTTTTTATATTTACCTTTCTAAGGATTCCAGGATTTTTATTTTTTAGTATTTCAGCATAATATTAAAGAAAAACGTTTTATCAATAGAATAAAAGGTAGGGAAAATACAACAAATTTAAAAGTTATATATTATAACATCCTTAAAGAAATATTAAGTAAATGTAGCTAAGACAAAATTCATTTAAGGTAATTTAAAAATAAACTCATATTCATATATGCATATTCCAGCCAACACTGATTGATTTTTAAATGAAATGTGTGCCTTTATGACAAGTTGGGGATTTTTGCTAATCGCATTTAAAAATTCATTACTTTTTTACACAAGAGTTTAATTTAATTTTAAGCAGTTTAGGATAAAGAATTTTTCTGAAATACTTATTTAAAAAAAGGATATATTGGCATACTATTTTTAGAATGTAAATGTGAAAAACATTTCTTTGTTTTAGGAATGGCATCCGATAATAAAGCCAATTTTTGCAAGAAAGTCCTTGCAACGATATAAGGAATTTTTGTTTTCTATTTAAATTTTTCTATTTAAATAGAAATGTAAGATATTGAGATATTGAAGAGAAACATTACTATGCAAGATTAAAACTGTAAGATATTTTAAGGATCTTAAGCTGAAACGTTTTAAGAAAATAAAAAAACATATTTTTGTTTTTTCATCAACCACCCAATTCTACAGTTGACATTACCTTGAACATTTTACGCAGTTCAGGTATATCTGCCCCTCATATTCCTGTTACTTGAATTACTCAAAATCAATTCATTTTTTTTTTTTTTGTTGCGTGCGCGTGCAGGGGGAAAAATAATTTCAATCACATTATATTCTTTTGGTATACATTAAGCTTGCAGGATAATGATTTTGATTAACATGAAATTTCAATTACATTTTAAGGCAGCCGTTAAAAGGAAATAACAAAATTTGAAGAACGCAATCATAAGTGAAATGTCACCGAAATTATGCAGACTTTAAAAAGTACACAAGGGACAAGGCACATCCCAGCTGAGTATTTGAAAAGCAATTTAAAATTTTAAATATTTTTCAAAGCAGGCGTTTAAAGGTAGCGTCTTGTGTTTCATATTTTCAGTCGTTCCGGCCATCTTCATCTCAATATACAATCAACGAAATTGCTATTTTTTGGATTATTTATTTGCAGCAGGGAAGTTCTGCGAATGCCGTTGTTAAAGTTGCTTTTGCCTTTTAATATTGTTTCCAACCAGACAGCAGCTCATGTTTATTGTACTTATTACGCATGCACATGTGAAATTGCCAACTTTACGCATATAGACATAATGACGACTCATGAACCTTGAATATAAATGTCAAACAAATAAATTGACATGATATATAAAAATATATTTAAAAAAAAAAAAGTAATCCGCAAAATCTAAAGTAGCTAAAAAATTTCAAAGGAAATTGTTTGGATGGTTCATTATTTATTCTTTTTTACTCAAACGATGAAAGCGTCATATTATTGTGTTTTTTATTTTTTTTTATTTTTTAATGTCTTACTTATTACTTAGAACATAAACAAAAATATATAAATAAATATATTTTAAAAATTTAAACATATTTATCAAAAAAAAAAAAAAAATAGGAATTTAAGTTGATAGAACTATTCGGCAATTAGTAACACTTACTACAAGTGTATGTTCAGTAGCCCAAGGGCATTTCATAAAATCTCAGTTATTACAATTTGTCTGTGTGTGTGTGTCGCGACATGAGTGTATTTGTCAGTGCGACCCAACAGTGCAAGTAATTTTTCTATATTTTATAACTGTAATAACATATGTCCTGCTGTTCTCAAAAATATTGTCCTTGTATGTTAAACAAAATATGTCAAACGGACAATGAACACAATGCCAAAAAAAGGGTAAGTGTTTTAAAATAGAGTACTGATTTTTAACCATGTATTTATTACACTCGTATGTATAGTTTTAACACAGTTACTGTTATATGACTAAAGCAACAATCAAGTATGATTTAAGTAATTGCCGTTAATTACAATGACTTCTGGCTGTTATAAAGGATTTTGATATTATGCGTTTATAAATGGAGTATTAATAAAAACAATCATTACAATAACTCAAGTAGAATTAAATTATTAACATTAAATTGTCATAATCGAATTGTTTTGATATTGCGTTCAATCTAAAAAAGGACATATGGAATTTTTTTAACTGATAAAGTTATTGAAATAAAAAAAAAAATTTTTTTAATTGATTTCATATACATTTTTGTAGTGCAGCTTGATGTCCTAAATAAAATAATAAAAATATAAACAAAAATAAAATAAAAAAGTATATATGAAAACTTCTTAAAAGGATTTAGTTGTATAGAAAAAATCTATGAAACTACAGGCCATAAAAAACAGCTTGATGTAAGCTTATTTTCTATTCAAAATTTCGATTAATTGATATTGATATTGTAGAAATATTTTATATTATTGATGGAATTATTTTTAAGTGCCCAAAAAAATGTTTTAACTGGTGTTACATTATAATCGAATATTATTATGTTTTTTTTTTTTTTTAATTAAAAAAAGGATATATGAAAAGTTTTTTATATGATAAACTTATTGCAAAAAAGCATATGATAATAAAAATTACTAATAAAATTGCATTCCATATGCTAAACTGCTTTGCAATATTTTAAGCATTTATATTTTTAAATCATTTTTTTTATACATTTTTGCAAACTTTTCGAAAAAAAAACCTTTTCAAAGATTTAGCTCTGCATGTTGGCACCAATAAAATGTTAAAATAAAAATAAAATTAGAAAAGGGTGTATCGAAAGTTCTTAGAAAGATATAGTTATATAGAAAAAAATATATGCAACTACAAACTACAGCGAAACCTGCTTCCCGCAATTTTGTTTTTTTTTTTTATATATCTTTTATTCAATATAATATTTATACAATAATAAGTTTAGCGCCTCAGCGCCATAAAGGCTTTGTAGAGGCTAAAAATTCCCAAATTCCCAAAAAAAATCCCAAATTCCCAAAAATTTATACTAACATAGAAAAAAGATTTTAAATTATTGATGCAATTCTTTGCTATACCACAAAAGTTGTTTTTCTGCTTTTTAATATATTATAATCGAATACCATTGATTTTTATTGCAATTTAATAAAAAGGATATAAGAAAATTTCTTAAATTAATGGAGATATTAAAATGAACCATATGTTAATAAAAACTACAGCTAATATTACATTCCGTATGCTGAATTGCTGTACAAAATTTGAAGCAGTTTTATTCCTAAATAACTTTGGTAAACTTTGCAAAAAAAAAATATACTTCAGAAGCTTTATTCAGCTTGGTTTCTTAATGTAAAATTTGTAAAAAGAAAAAAGGATATATGAGATCTTATTAAAAGAACATTGATATATAAGAAAGAAAAAAAATATGTAGAAAATATGAAAAGTTCTTCCCGTAAAATTATTTTTTACTCCAAATTACAAATTAGTGATATTTACATAGAAAAACCTTTCAAAAATTACACAATTTTTTTTAAACACTTCAAAGGAAATTGAAATATTATATACTATAGTTGAAATTTGTGTTGTTAAAAAATGATATATGGAAAATTCTTACAAGAATATAGTATACAATCAAATAAATATATATATATATAAAGTGCAGAAAAAACTGCTTCCCGTAAGCTTATTTGCTTTTCCAAATTTAGGATAACTGATATTAACGAGGAAGAACATTTTTAGATTATAATTGGAATTATATGAAATACCCCAAAAGCTGTTTAGTTGCTATTATAATATAATGTTATCGAATACCATTTGTTAGTTAAGCAATTTAAAATAAAGGACTTATGAAAAATTGTTAAATTAATAGAGATATTAAAAGGAGCCATATGTTAACAAAAACTATAGCTAAGATTTCATC